>CAJUYH010000070.1:60504-87420 GCA_910591685.1 Galerucella tenella
AAAAAAAAAAAAAAAAAAATGGTAGAGACTGTAGAGGAGAGTGCATTGGAAGGAGAATTTTTACTGCTGCCAAGTTTATTGAATATTCGAGTGTTGGTCGAACGGAAATTCAAACGGTTAAATCCATTCAATATTTCCATGATCTGGTGAATCCCAGTTGGTGAGAACGCATAGGACTCTCTCAGTCGAGCTTGTTGGTTAAAAGGGTCAAGCTGGCACACTTGAAAACTCTGCCAATATCGTTCACTCGCGCCAAACATACTTGGTGATGAGAAAAGAAGTTCATAACACCGGAAAATATACTGACCAATTGATTGAATGCCGTAAACAGTAGTGAATTTTCACTTTAAATTCCGAATTAAAAATCGAAATAGAATAAACAGAGAAATACCTTTTTTCTTTTTTATTCACATAAATTTTGTTTCTGATTTTTTGGGCTTTTCCCCTCGTCCATATTTATTATCCAAGTCAAATCACTGGCACCCATGACCGTAACTGTATTGTAAAAGAGATTGAATTTATATGAGAAGTTTGAATATATAGATTGAATTTAGCGGTAGGTACACAAATAGATAGATGTGTGTATACGTGAAGTAGGGGATAACGTGTACGGCTGATAGTGGGTCGTTCAACCAAATCGAACTTGGCCTTTGGAGACTCTGGGGTTCACCGTCATTTATAAACAACAACAGCAGCAGCAGCAGCAGCAGCAACAACAACAACAGCACTAGTAGCAACAACCAAAATAACAACGATAGTGGCAGCACCATCGCCACGATCGCCACAAATCGTCACATATACTATAAATGTGCACACGATCATTGGCGTTATTTTCAGCCCTTAGACAAACCATTCACATTGTTTAATTTGCATTTGTATTCATTTTACATTGAATACCGTTGAGAGGCTAATTTCCATGCAAGCACACGTTTCCGTATATATAAATGGGTTGAACATATACAAACACCAGTGAACGAAGTGCGTATAATATACCCCTGTAAATATTCTAATTATAACCGTTTTTATTTTTATTCAAAATAATAATTTTATAACTGAAAATAGGCGATATTAAAAAAAAAGGAACAAAAAATAAAGAAAATGAAGATTGAAGAATGATTAAATTTGCATGAAATAAAACCATCAGTCATGAAGATGAAAACAAATATCGTTCTCGTTTTTTTTTTTTTTTTTGAACATTTATTTTATCTTTATAATAGCTTTTATGTGTCACATACAAATGATTTTTCCATCGGTAGGATGTCATGAGGGAAATTTCGCAATTTCCTTGAATGACGATCAGCAAACATCTTTGAGAATAATTCTGATAGAAGTGTGAGTGAAGATGTCGGAAGTGGAAATGGGAGAAACCTCACTTGGGGAATTGGAATTTTAGAAAATGGAATGGAGAATGCAATTGGTTGTATATCAATTGGCACGCGTTGTGGTTTCCCCTTGTCTTGTGTCCACAAAATGAGGACAGACTGGAGAATGTTTGGCGACTATGACTATACATTTGTATATGTATATGCAAACAAGTAGCTAGGAGCAGTGATTCTAATTGCCCGTTTGCGAACAATTGGCTTTGTAGTTCTGTCTCTTGTATCGCGTCCAGTACAAAGGGTCTCTTGAATCTCAACCATCCATATCCGATATAACGTAATTCCACATGTGTAGGTATACTAAGGTTGAATTACCGAGATGAATACATTTAGTATACAGTTATGACAATGAATATAATGATGATAATTGCCAAAGTATAAATACACCATATTCGTTACAGTATCTTCAATTATATTACGTCTTTGTTTATTATTTTATTCACTGTTCCAATTGTTTATTCATCATTGAGAAAATAAATGTTACAACGACAAACATGACGTTGTAATCATTTTTTTCTTTGGTATTTTTAATGGAATTTATTTTGTTCGCTTGGTTTCTCATCGGGTTTTTATCTAGCGATGATGACCATCATGGTGATCATTTCCTTTACTGTTGTGCACATGAGCATGAAAGCCACCTTTGTCCGCGTGATATTTTACAGTTCTTATATTGCCGCCAGGCTCTTTGATTGTGTATTCACCAGTAACTTCTTTTCCTGAGAAAGCAAAAAAGAATTATATAAATAATAATTTTCAGATTATGATGTTTAGCAATGAAATTTATTTTAATTTACCATCACGATGTTCTTTTTGACCATGATAATCACCAGTATGATGATCTTGAACCCCATAAGCAAATTCATAGTGAGGTTTTGCTACATAATCCTTATGATGATGTCCATGATTATCTTTCCACGTAGTTTCCTGATCATCACCAATTACTGGACCATGATAATGTTGAAAGGAGTGAACATGTCCATCAGCTCTTATATAATTAATTGAAAATGTCGAGAGAATAAGGATTGAAATGGTGAAGAGCTATATCGAAACAAAAATATAATGGATATAAATAAAATGAATTTATTGATTGAATGAAGAAGAGAATAATTGTACAAATAAAAATGAAATGCAATTCAAACTGGAATACCAGTCAATTAATGGATAATACAAAAATGTTTTACACACTGTGAATATCATTATTCTTTTGCTGAAGATAAATTCACTTCTCCTGGTGAGTTCGAATAAACTCTGCACGACTCAATGGATATCACGGTGACTTTATATATATCGGTGAAAACAGTGTTCAAACTTCCGAATGAACATTTTTATATACCGTGCCCAAAGGAGTTTTGTGTGCCCGATTGATCCAGGTTACAAAACATATTTACCGGAGTAAAAGAAAGAAAGCAGTACGTTGGGATAAGAGAGACAAAAAAAAATTCATGCGCTCCGCTGAACATATTGATCAATCGTGTACACATAACATTGTCAAATGAAATTTCGATTGCAGAAATAAAAATAAGAATGTAATTTTGAAATCGAATAATATATACATTTTACTCTATCATTATTTCTCATTGACTTATTTAAATGTGTAAGTAACATGTGTAGGTAATTACGTAAATTTAATGGACGTGAAATATATTTATGAAGTGTTACCAATTTTTTTATTGAATTTCTTTCTAGTATCATAGCTGTTTAATTATTGTATATCACGATATTACTGTTTTTATTATTCTTTTCATCGAGTCGCTCGATGAAAACATCGTGAATGTTTATTTTATCATGGCTTTGTGCATTGTCGCGTCACCATGTCGGTGAAACAAACGGAACAAAACAAATCATAAAAATGAAATGAAAATAAACATAGTGAAAAAATAAAAAATAATAAAAAGATTCCTATAGCGAGAAGATGATTGTCAGTGGCGATTCCTCACAAGTTTATTGCACATTGCATGTAACCACATACTTTATCGCTCAATAAAAATTAAAAGAAAAGATAAAAAAAAAAAAGAAAAAGAACGAGAGAAAGAGGGAAATAACGGGGAAATAAAAAATCGTGAAAAAAAAAATAATGATAAAAATAAAACAAAGAATAACTCGAAGCCGTTAAAAATACATGAACTAACGTACTCTACGTGTTGGTGCGAGTGTGTGCACAAAGAGCATCGGCGACGCTTCGGTCGTGAGAGGAGAGAGCCAGAGGGAATATGGAAGACAGCGAAGAAGTATCCGAAGCGTGGATTACGACGATAAATTATGCAGCGTAATAATGTTTGTTGGGATTACAAAGCGGGTGGTCCTGGTACCATATATATACATAGATCACTATGAGAGGTATACAGTTAAGGAACTTGAAATAGTTCAATGTACATAAGTACAATTCATGAATACATAGACACCTACAACTAGGAAAAAAAAAGCTTCTCAGATTATACGGCTAGTTGCAGTATCATTATGCAAATGGGTAAGACGAAGTGAGAATTAAATGAAATTGAGATTGAAACATTTTCCACATAATCCACCAACACTATATCTCTGTTTTCAACTTCAATCTATCATTAATATTTGTTTTTTATTTATTGGGTGTCACTCTATTATATGGCTTGAGAAAACGTGATTTATCAGTGTTTCAAATATGTATCGCACTCAAATCTCATCCCGGTTGTTTGTCCCAATATTTATAAAAATACAAAAAAATTATAGACAAATAATTTACTATAGTGCTCATAATCTGTTAGCATTGGAAAATTCATATCACTTGAATACCGTTCGAATATAAATTGTCTCTAAAATAGGTTACACAGTATTTCTTAGATAAAGACGAATAGTTCTGTTTGTCCGCAAATTCCCCAAGTAACTTCCACTAAACTCTCTTGCCCTCATCCTCTCCTTTCTTCCACTCACTCACTCTATTTCTCTATGACTCTAGATTCAATGTCCGCCATTTGCCAACAGAACACATATAAACGCGACATATATTCTATTATTACAAGTCACGATCACGTTCATTCCTCGCGTTCCAGTAAACGAACGAAACAAAAATAAAGAAACTCGGACGAGGTGGGGGAGGATAGAAAGGAGTAAATAATAGAAAGCGAAAGAAAAACAAAACATAAAATTGGTTATAAAACATGAATGTTGTACTAGATAATATCAGGGTACATAAGTTTCTCGCAAGCTCAGTCTCATCTCGTTGCTTTTGAGTAGCATTGCCACCGACATTGGCCCATTTATTTGATGGAGAAAGGAGAAGGCACCGAGAGGGTAAAGTATACGTTTGCGTACAATGGCGACGAGTATACATATATACATATATGTGTGTGTCTGTGTGTGAGTACGGTGGAAAAGGGGGTGGTAGACCGAATTGTAATTGCACTTTAATTAAGCTGTAATTTAAGGACGTACCTCACGCTGTGCCCAAAAGCAAAAGGAGAAGAGAGAACAGTGACAGGGAGAGAGAGAGAGATAAAGGAGTAACATTCGTGTGTGAAGGTACTTCGGCCCCTTTCTCATATCCGTTCGTTCTCCTCCCCTCCTCTTTATACGAATCGCAGGGTTGAAACAGTAATTCGAACTATTCTATACGTAGAGTTTGGGTAACGCTCTCTTGGACTTGCTCAAGAGAATACTGGTCGCCTTAGTTCTGTCCCACTCTTCGCTTTTACTTTGTACTTATGTACATATACTATCCATTCCCTTCATTTTATCCGTTGGCTTTTATCAATTCTACCGTTTGGTCGTGTCGTTTTCTCACTATATGTATATGTATATATATATATATATATTTCATGGTATCTCTCTCATTTTGACTCACGTTGTTGGCGCCCCCGCCAATTCATATGCAAATGAAAAGCACCGGAGCCCCGGGCATTGTTCGCACCGAGTTCCAGTGTCCCAACTTGACTTACTACGCGAATTTCCTGGAAAACTCTAACGGGAAGAAGGTATACCCGTGTAATTGATACTCACCACCGTCTGTCTCCCTCTCATTCTCTCTATCTATCTACCAACGTCTTTCTTTTTATCCTCTTTCACTCTTCCTCGTTCCATTATCATTGCACGAGTAAATATATAATCCAGCGTACGTAAATGTATATATGATGTATATATTTTTATGCGCGGATGGGACTAAATTTACCTCGGGGTTTGTTTTATTGCATTTGTATTTTCTTTATTTTTTTATTTTTATTTGCATTAGTTGTATACAAAAAAAACAATTCCAAGGATAGTGTTGATTGCATTTATTCAATTGAATTACTAATTTGAAATGATGAAAAAATTATTATGAAATAGGTGGTGAGAGGATGGAAATTAAAAAATAATGATGAAAAATGAAATTGCATTTGAAATTGAGCTACATACACTTTCAATCGTATCCACTTTGTCATTGTGCTGTTTTGGTGTGTCTGTTCTCACACTGTTATTGTCTTCAACATGATAGCATGACGTCAAGCCACAGTTGTGCGCCTGACGGCAACGAGATGCCACTGAGTTCCAGCCGCATTATAACGTCTGTACGATACTCTCTCTTGGGTCCGATCTATACTCACCGTTTTTGCCGCTGGGAATTATCCAGGGCAAACGAAAAATAAAAAATTGCTACTTTTTTTATTATTTGTTTTTTCAGATATCTCGCATTTATGTCACTCTCTTCGACTACACCTTCTTATTATTTATACGTTAGTATTAATAATTTTACCTTCGTCCACTTATTTTTCTCGTTATATCTTTGTTTTTGTTATAGAGTATTTCGATATTTGTTCTTTTTTTTTTCCTCTTTTATATCAGATTTTTCTCTTTTTACTATTTATTTTTATATACGGGTTGACTGTGAATGAAATATAAATCAACATATATAAATAATAATCATTGTGTGTCTGATGTTGACAATAAAGTTTATTGTTCCCAATTTTCTTACTCCTTTCTCTTTTTGTTTTTTTTTTTTGCTCTTTCCCCTCATCTTTTTTTACTTTACGTAAATCATTTTTATCATTTTATTCTCATACTGAGTACCGTTGCAGGCTTCTGTCCCATTGTGTTCATTCTTTTTGACAGCAATACATTATTCAATTATAATGAACATAGTCACGATTTAGATATGAGAAAAATAAAAAAATGTAATACCAAAAGAAGGAATAATATATATATAAAAAAAAACAGGAAAACAATATTTTTGCAGGTTTTATATTTTATCCTGCATAAATCTTTTATTTTCATTCTTCTCCCTCCTTTTTCAATATATATATATAAATATATATATACATATATATACATATACACGGATAAAAGTGTTGACGAATAAAATTAGCATCCCTGGAAAATACGGCAGGCTGCATAACAATAATATAAACAATAATACTAACAATAAAATAGAAAGGAGGGAAACAAAAAATAACAATAAAGCATTCACAGCCCACGAAAGCACTATTTCTGTATAATATATGTATATATATATATATATGATCCACACAATTTTTGTTTGGGGAGAAAATTCACCGGATTTAAATTGTTTAGCAAAATATATACAACGTATATACATTTATATATGAGAAGGCGTATGTGCACGTGACTTTAAGTCTGCTCATGTTTCTCGAGTGGTTTTCCTTGTAGCCATATGCTCGTGGGAGAAATATAGAAAAAGAGAGAACTGCTATTACTACTGAGTGCACTTAATTATGCATTATGATAAGTAAGAACATATATATGTAAATATATATTTGTATTTCAAGGTTAATAAATAAATAAATCCTGCAAAATTAATTAATTAAAACGCTTGTCTGGAGATACCTGAACAGGTTGCTTACAATCATTTATGTATTTAATCGTTCATTTTTTATCCCTTTACCTTCCGGCTATTTCATTTTCATTTTGTGTATCTTTTTTTTTTATTATTTACTTATTTTTTTTTTTTTTTCTTTTGATAAAAAATAATATGACATGTGAAACCAAACAAGGAGAATTTATTGTAATCGGATCTGGCTGAATACTGAGAGGGTTCGTGAAACCTTTGTATCTCCCTGGTTCGTATATGGACGATGTGGAAATTATTTATCGATTTTTCATTACTACCTATTATATTTTACTCATAAAAAAAAAAAATTATTGGCTAGTAATGTCTGAGTAGGACAAGTGCAGAGGAGAAATGTATAAATAAATCATACAAGATGAAAATAGTTGAATCATTATGCATATATATTGATTAATATTCTGTTGGGAATATAAATTCAATATTGAAAATAGTAACAATACCTGACTGACGCAATAGCTGAATGTAATACTGAATAACTCACAGTACAATAAATAAATTTCTCTCTTGCTTTCAATTTTATTCTTATTCTTCTTTGTTGCCCTGTCATATCAATAGAATTGGAAATTGACTGTAAAATTTTTTTTCAAGTACTCTATCACATCGTCATTATGAAATATTCGAATGTTTATTGTATGTGTAGAATATATGTAAAAAAAATTAATATACGACACATAATTAAAGGGATCTGTGAGTACTACAAAAATAATATCCCTTTTATTGGTATTTAATCTTGCGACTTGAGTGACCATGTGATGATAATGGGGTTATATTTTTTTCGTTATCGCCCATTCTTCTTTTTATTTAAAGGCCATGACTCATTTGGCCATAAAACAGAATGGCAATGATGCAATCTATTCACACAAAAGCAGGAAATTACTGGAGAAATTATTGAAGTGTACAGTTATTTTCATTCGACCTCATTGGTTACATATATAAATCTGGAAAAATTCGATATCTTGCAGTTTTATATTATTTATTATTGGCCAATGAATTAATAACTAGTAGGTAAGTGAATATATAACGAATATTATTGTCCAATTGTAGATAATATATATTTCCTGTTCTACTTGACTTTACATAAAGTATTGGAAGAACTCTTATGAAAGACAATGGTCGCAATAAATGTAGCAAGAGTTGAGCGAAGAATACGACGATTGATTCTACTGTCATGCTGTTTTCTTTCCTTTTTTTTTTTTTGCTACTCATTTTCTCTTCGTCCCTCTCCCTCTCTCTCATGCCCTACCCTTCAACCCCTTTCACCAATCGTTGAATATTCATAATAAAATGATTTGTGGTTTATTCCAACTCGACCTCATGCCACTTCCTTTTTCAATAAACAATTCACATTTTGTCGGATTCACATTACAGGCTATAAACAATGATCGTTTTATCATAAAACATCACCATGTTTATATAACTAATGAATTGGTGAGCTTTTTGTGAATAATTGATGTATTTTCTACATTTTTTGTTTTATTATTATTTTCGAAAATTTATCAAGTATGTCGACTGTGAAAATGGAATTTTAACGTGTTCACTTTTAACTCTCCGTTGAGTTTTTATGGCAGGCGCTTTAACCTGCTATGTACGTCGCACTCTATGGCGCTTTTATACGTGATTTAATCTGTACTCGACATCCTTTTAAACGTTAACCCACACGCACATGACACCCATGGATCTGGGTGTGCTTTCGTTCACCCACCGGCTATACATACAAACCGTCTGTTCATATATACAATATAAACTGGAGCAAAATATACCGTTCAACAAATTTTGGCAACTTCAATATTTGTTAAACTACAAAAATCAAATATCAAAATCATAAAAAAGTTGTTATTTTTCATAAATGAAATTTCACATCTCTTGAAATCAAATTTCGTTGCGAAAGTAAATAAATAATGTCAACAGTATATTGCTGCAAAAATATATGTTTTAATGGATATTGTTTCATGATAATTGAAAGATGCAGGTGTGAATTGTCGTTGAGAATATTTCTACATAAAATTCTGAATGATACTCATTTCATATTCATACAGTCGTGTGTATATGGTTTTTCTCTATTTGCGCCTGTACACGTGTACTTTCTCGTGCGTTTTTGACGGTTGTGTTCACCAACTGAGAGAGGATAAGATGATGTTATCGGAGTTGAGTGTGCAACGTTTATAAATTCAAGTCGTGCGCGTGTGCTTCGTTAAATTCATGCCTTCATTTGAGTTTTGGCTTCGGGCATCCCTGTAACAAATTTACTAATTTCTCTCTCTCGATCTCGCTATTTCAGTTGCTTATTCCTCTCACTGCTATGATTACAATTACTGATTATAAAGACTCAGTGTCGTAAGAACATTAAAACCAATTATATATATATATACATATATACACCTGGAATAATATTATTATGAATTTTACTACTTCAGTGATGGGGGAAATAAATGAATAAAAAATAGACATTCAGTTATTTTTTTGTTGAAAAGTGGATATGGATTTTTGAACTTGTGCTGGTTGTGAAAGTGAACATTGACAAAAAAAAAACCCCATTTAAATACATATATAATATCGGGTTATCCTCTAAAGGATAGGATCGCACACACTTGGGTATGTATTTCTCATACAGTTGGCAAAATCCTGTGAGGTCAAGTCGCCGGATTTCCTTTCCTCAACTCTATATAATAATATTTGTTATCTCTGGTAGTGGACATCCAAATCTGTGAAGATAACGCTCACATTGCACTCGTTCACATTTATATATAATGGACACATGAAAAGCTATTTCAATGAGATGGAGAAAAAAAATTTTATATTCAAAAACTGTCATGGCTTCATTCATATTTATATTTTAAAAAAGTCATCATGTTCGAATTTAAATGATGTACGAGACAGAATCCAAATATGAAAAGTATTGAATAAAAAAAAAAAACACCTGATGAGAAGTAAAAAGGGTAACAAGATGAAAAAATATTTTACAGACTAATGATCGGGCAGGCTGACGATTGTTAACTACATCTATGTAAATATATACACATATATATATATATATGTATATATATATATATGTGATAGCCTTCCATTCTGCCGTTTTTTTTGTGAAAGTCTGTGCGCCACTCTCAAGCCACAGCGAATATACATACAATTTTTTTTTATATATACGTCGATTCAATACGGTTGATCAAATAAATGTACGCACGGTTGGACTTTCATCTTTTTTTTTTTTTTTTTTATTCAGGAATTTTTCTTCTTTTGACTGAACTAATAATGATACATTGATTATTATTTCTTGTGTCTCTGTTGAAATTTCTCTACACAACATTTCAATATTCAATTAAAATTCCGACACTTTATTTATTTTACTTTGATCATTAATTATTTATATTTCCATTGGCTGTTGGTAATTGTGAGAAATATTTGTTAATTTCGCCAATTAATTTATATATAGTTTATACGAGAACAGTTTTGTTCCACTCGATATACCGGGTGGCTAAAAAGTTTCGCACCAATGGATTATTTCTGAAACGAATAAAGGGAAAGTTATGAAATTCGAGGACGGTGAATGTAACTGTATTCTACATATTTTAGAACAAATGTCATCCGTTTCAATTATCAATTGCAGATAGAAAATTATCCATTTCAAAGATAATTTTTTGGTGCGCGACTTTTACGAAACCCTGTATATATATATTTTTTTTTCTCTCTCTCATTAAAAATTTTTCTCATAGTCATAAAAATACTGAGTGAATGAAAAAACTACAAGAAAAAAGAATAGAAAATACAAAGTATTCCAATAATCCATAATGACTTGCGCGTTCTGTGGAACTCTGCAGAGACGCCACAATTTTATAGCGATGAAAACAGTGGCGATTTTGTGGCTCATTAAATTCACTTTTACAAGCTACTTTGAGCGGCCACTCTTTAATATCTCCACCGCAATTTAAACACTTTGCACTCTTTCGAAAATTCTCTCATCTTCCACTACATTGTTCTTTCTATCTAATTCACCATGGATTGCCGTATAATTTTCTTTTTTTTGTTATTTTATTTTTTTGTTTGTTTTTATTCATAAAATAAATTCGAAACGGAAAAAATTTAATAGTAATAATAGTAAATAAATAACTCATTGACTTACTCGGTTAAACAAAGACATGGCGAATATAACTTTATGTTACACCATAATATTATAATTGATCAAAATATTAATAAATGTTAATAGCTATGCAAAATTAAATTTTTCTCATACAAATTTATATATAATAAATTAATTTTTATTTTCCCTTCAAATATCTTTGATTTAATTATTTGTCCACGTCTATATATATATATATGTATATATATAAGGGAGTGGATTAATTAATTTTGAAATGTAATATATGTACGGTTTATTGTCATCAGCCCGAATAATTATAATTATTGTGAAGTGTATTTATAAGTTTAGGTTAGATGAAATGTCGCCTGCCAAATTTGATGCTGGTGGAACGATGCCGGTTATTATTAGTTTATATCAACGCTGTACATCGTCGTCTCTCGCGAATGTTGGTGTGTTAACGCCAAAAACTCAGCAACGCTTTCATCCGCCTGCTGTTGGTAATATTTGTGCCAATTAAACGCATCCAAACACACCTAGGCGATCATTTGTTAATTCCAACGTTAATAAACGTTATGAAACAATTTGTTTGCTATTCATGTCGAATGAAATTTAATCAAATAATAAATTGTAAACGAGAAATACACCAAAAAAAAAAAAAAAAGTGAATATATATTCCTCTATACCAAAAATTATATGTGGGATTCTTTTCTTTCTCTATCACTTTTATTTGTTCTATATATCATCTTTGATATCTTCAACCAGTTTATTCGCGTGTTTTAGACTTTCTCTTCAAACTTCGTCTTTGGCCGTTTGTACTTGCCTTGAACATGCGCCTATACTTAGCCTGATATCGAAGCCAAAGTGATTATAAGTTTTGGACTTTGTAAAGAGAAGTGTGTTATAGCTTTAATCACAGTTGCTATTGCTACAAGAAGAACTTCTGAATGAATACACTGGATGCTTAAAGCGATTGTACAAAAGCCTTCTGCTACCAACAGATAATAACTCATAATTTTTCCATGTGGTTGGTGTTTAACAGCAAAATATGCATTATTTATTCAGCCACGATAATCAAATTCACAACGTGTATTACGACACAATTGGTTCATTCAATGCACACTATATATATTATATTCTTTCACTTCATATTTATATTCCGGTGAACATAATTCTACACACGATATATTCATATAACGTTTTTTCAACAATCCACTTTCGTCTGACCCAAACCCTTCCTCATCCACTGCATCAACATATTCATCAATAAAACATCACTCTATCCATAAATAAAATATTGTTAAAAAATTTTCACCACTCAGGGAACAGGGTGAGTGGGTGAATCGGAAAATAAAATATTAACACAGAGCCAAAAAAAAAAAGAAAAAAGTTATAAATTTTTTTCGGTTATTCATTATTTTTTTTTGTCTACTTTTTTTATTTTATTACTTGTATATTTGCACGTCATCGAGAACATTCAGTATTATCCTATCATTTGCGATTGATTTTCTATATTGTATAGGTGCATTTGTGTATGTATCTGTTGGAAGTAAATCATAATAGCATATTATTATTATTATAATTATTATTATCATTAAATAAAGTCCGAACCAAAGATTCTTTTTTTTTTGTGCTGATCAGAATCATACACGTCAACTTGAAACGTATGGCAGCGGAGTGCAGAATGAAACGGCTGTGTGAGTGAACTTTAACCACAGTTACTTCAAAAGCTTGATGGAAAAGCTCATGAGAGTTTGAAGTTGACACAAATCATTTATATATACAGATATATATATATACTTATAGGTATGGATATATGGTGGCGTTATCGGGTTTGGCGCGCGCGTCAAAGCATTGCCGGCGGCAATACCGGAAGCGGAGACGATTTTGCTGTTAGCCACCCGCGTCATTGGCGATGGTGGTAGTGGTGGCGGTGTGGCATGTGGCATAGCGTGATTCTCAGCGATAAACGTCCAAACCACCAACAAAATATTGTCGATCTGTTAACCGTGGATAAAGGCAGTGCAAACGAGAGAAAGAGAGAATGATAGAGAGAGAGAGAAAAAAAACCGCAAAGAGATATACCGGGGAGACGAGAATAAAAAAAAAAGGGGGAAAAATTGTCGACATGAGTTCACCGGAAAATTTTCTCGATTGTTAATTGTTACATATACATATATATTAACAATTATACACATACATTATGGCATACAAACACATATATTTTTTTGTATATAAGTTTTGTTCAATATTTTTTGGATGTTGTCCAACTTTTCCGGCGAGGTTAAAATTAGTCGGAGATTTATTGTGTGTTACGGAATGGTTGGATGAACGCATATAAGTGGAGTGAAAGGGTGGAAAAATTTAGATGTTTGTTAACATTATGACGCTGTGATCTATTATATTGTTTTATGTATGTATTAATATTTTACATGTACCATTTTTTAATGGATACCTTTATGTATTTGTATTATATTTTTTTTCTATTAAATCTGCAGTGATAATTTGCGAATTTCATTTTATTGTCACAATTATCTCACGACCATTGGTTGTAAGATGCAACTTGAATTCAAATATTAAATTGTATTCGTGTGGGTCAGGCGGATGAGAAACTATATATATATATATATATATATATATGTTTGCATGTAAATCACCCTTTGAAAAGCGCGGAGAATCGAACGTAATGAATTCCTGAATAGGGTATAGAACATGTTGATATATATATATATGCGTGTGGGATGCTGCGGTCGCTCTGGTCGAGAGCGTGGCCCCTCAAATCAGTACAACGATACTTTAAATTTATATATGCATACGTGTATATATATAATAAAATACATGAGCAGAATGAAAATGAATTAATATAAATATTATCAAATTGTCTCAACATAAATCTGATAAATTGACATATTTTTACTTTATCTTTTCTCAATATTGCATGAATTTCAAGCTATTATATTTTTCAACATAGCCATAAATAAATTAATTATCAGAGAGTTGGAGAACAACAACCATATCAAATATCAAACAATTGCATTGTTATTGATACAATGGAAAAAGCGATGGGAAAAATTAACAGAAAAACATTGGAAACTTTGTTTTGACTTTTTTTTTCTTCTTTTCCAGTCGATTGAAGAATTCCCATGTGATGTTTTGTTATCGTGCGAACCGATATAAGAAGGAAAATCATCTATATACGTACAAATAACATACATATGTATAAATATATCTGTATCATTGTGTTAATTTGTGTATACTCGTTTGGTCGAAAACGTATATAAATTAACTGAATTCTCTTGGGTAACAGCGACGACGACAACGAGGATGGTTTCCTCGTAGCGTTAATGCTCAGTCGAGATAAAGAGAACGAAATAGTAACAGGAAGAGAGTCGCAAATTCTTTGTAATAACATTGCAGATAGAATGGACAAAAAGGAAACCGAGAATAAAATACATTGCCACTATTATAATTCACCGATTATTTATAATTTGAATAATGATCATGTGAATTACACATTATCATAAAATATAATAAAAGAAAAAAGCGAAGAATATGAGATGATAAAAAATTCTTTTGATGTTGTTATAACTGTCTATTTAATATACTGTCATGAAGCATCTCGAAATAATTCTAAAAAAGCAAATGTATATATGTATATTCGTGATACAGTAATATAGACAACGACGTCGTTTAATGTCGTGTACTTGCTGACGTCGTTCTTTATGAGCAATTTGGTTAAAGGATAACAAGAAGCTTCACGATAATGAATCATAATAAAAAAAAAGTGGACATGTCCTCGTCAACACTCTGTCCAACAAATCTCACTTAATTATACCTCACCCTCAACACTGTATAAGTATATAAACATATAGTTACATTCAGTGGCGGAGGTGGTGGAAGCGGAAGATGAAGAAGTAGATATTTACAATGAAACTCGAATGTACTCTTGCAATATTAGAAAACTTTGTTATCCAAAGACATTCATTCAATTAACATTCTTTCTCGTTACTTCATTAGTATTTTTCACAAACAATTATCGTTATACCAATTAGAATAAATTTATCTCTCATGAATTTTCACAACTACATTTAATATTAATGTTTCAATTCGATATAAATATCAAATCATCAAATCAATTCGCAAATGAAATTTAAAAATGATTAATTGACATAATCCACAAAATAAAATGAAATCAAGATTAATGACAATAACAATTGTCCTTTGTTCTTTTCTTTATTATTACACTGTTATTATTATTGTTATTATTATTTTCCACATCTGTCTTACATTTTCATTGTGTATACTTCAACCATTATTTCAAGTTCATTTTTGTCTTTGTATGTACCATCACATTCTCTTATGTGTTCTATATCATATATAAATCTGGACATTCTTTATTTTTTTCTCTCGGATTCCTTTTTCCTGAGAGCGCCACCAAAAGCGAGTGTGTAAGGAGACCCTCTCTTTGTTCCGACACAAGACAGGACTTGGTTATTGTCCCATAGACAATTGGAGCATCCAGCTTAGGTGTCCAAGGACGATCGGCGTCCGGTAAAATACGTGAGGGAGTGAGAGATACTTAGAGTGGTCACCTCTGATAGAACTGACAGGAAAAAGAACATGAGTCAATATATATATATATATATATATATATATATATTATATACGTATATTATCGGTATATAAATACTACTGGAAGAGAATAGAATTTTCTACTGATTCTTTCATAAAAAGAATGTGTCACTGTATCATAAAGTGGCTGTAACATTATCGACAATACAATTCGTGTATACTCAACATTGAATGCACCGTGCGATGACGAATGAAACAGAAGTGCAGTCCTGAAGTGCTCTTTGTCACCGAGTATGAAAGACGTAGATTAAGTATGTTCAAGGACAGACAGTGGCGACAGATAATCCTGCGCGTGTGCACATCCATTCTACATTGTTCCACTTTAAGTGGATACAGTTATGTATTGTCAGCCAAAAAAAAAAATTTGCTAATTCTCACCATTTCTTTTTTTTTTTTTTTTGGCCTTCATTTGAATAATATATCTCCACATTTTCAATCGCAAATAAATTAATCTGTCGCAATATTGTTGATTTAATGAAACTCGGGCAATAAAAAAAATGAAAATGTGAACGTGAATGTGTCGCTAATAAAAAGAAAAGTTGCTTCTATTGATGAGTTATTGCTACTTATTTTGTTTTATCCGTCGCAATTTATGGAAAATTGTTGTTGATATAGAATGAAGGTTTCATGAGGATAGTTTAAGATCGATAATGTCCTATATGCTTCATATAATGTATATATATATATATAACCCCTTGATAATGGATTCTCCGACATTTCTTGAGAAAAGTATTAGCACTATAAATACTGGTTGCATTTACGGTATTTGCTTTAGGTAATCATTCAACACAACGTAACATCGTCGTTTTTTATTTTCCATGTATTTGTATTGACTTGTCCATACATATATGTACGCGTGTATCAGGTTAGCTTCACCAGTATATGTTTTATTTTTATGTGTATATATTTATGTCTATATTTATATATGTGCAGCCCAGTTCTTTTTATCTTCTAACTTCTTTCATTTTTTTTTTGTATTCAGCGATCAGGCTTGTTAATGTGCAGAAGTAAGTGCCACTTAAATTGCCAATAGAGGTCATCTTGCATTGAATTTAATGACACACATGTACAGATACATACACACACACTTATATAAACAATATACATATATGCAATGCACTTATATACTTTATTCACATCATCATTATCCTAAATGATATATATAAATTATGTGACTGATCCTCAATTTTCCGCCCAATGAAATATTCCCATTAAAATCTTTCATAAACTAAAATTGAATCTGCAACGTCACCCTTTTATTTTACAATAAAAAATAGAGAAATAAAAGCAAAAGATAAAATTTTATTTGTCTCCCTTTTTTTTTTTTTCACTCAATCCATTATAATACAAATGAAAAGTTTCAGTGTTGTGAAATATAATGAATGGGTGAGATAGAAGTGAAATAATAGATAGAATGAAAAAAATTAAAATTAAAATAATTTTCTCGACAAAATAAAAAGCGGCGGGCAAGCTATTTAACATTTAGTGAAAACAATGCGTATTGTGAGGGGGGCGGAGAGCAATGAAAATAAAAAAAAAATGAAATAAAGAGTGAGGTCGAGACAGGAGAAAAAAATGAATGAGGTGAAATAGCTTTTATAGCTTTTGGTGGCGTGCGCGGGTTCTCTCATGTGAAGGCGTTGCATTAAAACGTGCAAATTGGTGAGTCGTAACTGCTTCCACGGTCTTGTGTGTTACCTCTCTCCTATTGCAGCACTCGGTTTGTTCCAGTACGTCTCGTCATATATATATAAAAGCGAAAAGCACAGAGGGCCACAAGCATATATACATACATATACATATATGTACGTAGCCGATATAGTACTGTGTAACACGAACGAATGAACGCCAGTGCCATTAAGGGCGCTGTACTCATTCGAGCAGTGCGTACCATACCAGTCGCTGTCCTAATTGCACCCACCGCCTATAACCAAATGACTGCTAATGCCAGGTACGGAAATACATATACATATATGTGTACGTTTATAAACGTTTTGAATTTATTTACGCACAATTATCTGTGATGATTTTCAAGATTAACAGTTGAATTATTCTGGATTCCCATTTCAATATTAAAAAGTGTATTATCAATTGACAATATAATAAAAATAGATAAATAACATATGAATAATTGTATTGAAAATAATAAAATATATAAATGTCATTTAGTTTTTATTTGTTTGTTTTTTTTTTCACATAGCAATTTGCTTTACTAATCTTTTATCTTTTTTAGCTTCATTTGTCTTCTTTCGCATGGCATGCGCTCACACATCTTTACAACTTGCATTGTTGATATCTGTAGACGGTGGTATATGTGTAGAAATGTGCCAAACCAAGGATCGTCTGTTTGGCGTGGTCGCACACGCAAAGACGAGAAACCTTGGCAACAAAGACCAAGATTGATGGTGGTCTTATATGGGACAACTTTATCAACCAGCCGTTATATATAAGATATACACATATGTATATGTACATATATATATATATATATATATATATATATATATATATTTATAACAGAGAGATAGAGGGACAGAAGGAAAACCGGTAATGTTACCAACACATCATGCTCGCAATTTCGGTATCCATGTTTGCACTCATCTTTTACGAGTGTGAAGCATTAGTGACACTCAACAACACATCCATTTTCTTCAACATCTTGTCAACAAATATATATATAATGTACAGTCACATATATATTTACAATTATATGTGTATATATATTTTCACTTAAAATGATTTCAATTGAAAGTTTATAGAACAAAGAATTCGAATTTTTTTTTGTCGTGTGGGAATTTAATATTATTAAATGGGGAAGTTTGTCAAAGTTATGGACTGCACTCTTTCTTGCGTAAACATATAGGTATATACTGATAAAACCTTTTTGTGGAAGATTTACCTACCCATATATATATATATATTTATTTCCATAGAATTTATTCTTATGAAACTCTCCTCAGTAAAATATATTTGAAAGGATTCACATATGCAGACGATAAAATATGCGTATAATGTTAAGAAGTATGAAAAAAAGCACAGCAGGTAGAATGAAGGAAAAAAGCGAATGAAAAAATGAATGATCAAATAAAAAATATATAATAAAGAACAAGAAATAAATAAATATATGTAACATCATGATGCAAAGAAGACGAATGAAGACAAAGAGAAAAAGGAATCATTGCGAAACATGAACTAATTGTATATATATATATAGATAAATTTTTCAATATAAAATAAAATCTATAAAAATAAAGAATAAATATTAAGTCACAAGCTTCAACTTTTTATATATTGCCAATAAATTGCTATGAGTGACAATTTAAAATAAAATCATGTCAATCCATCATTAGTGTTCAAATAAAAATTGTGTGGTGTATAATTTCATAATTAAAATTTTATTATTAAAATGAACTTATTACACCATGAAATAGTAGTAGTAATATAAACCAATCATATGAATAACTGAACAATAAATATAAACTTTATTTGACAAAACTTTGAACATATACTTTGGCAAAGTGTTTAGTAACATTCCCTAGATAATGTGTAATACCTATAATACAAACCAATGGGATCAACAACTTTACATTACCATTACCTAGAAACTATCTTCCACTATACATATAACCATATATAAATATATATTGAAGTTTATGTATGGTATATGCATTGCAAATTGACCGACGAAGATGTATAATACATATATCAGATGAACATGGTTAATACAATATATATATATATATATACATATATGTAGATACATAAATTGGTAATTTCATGGTATATGTGGATGGGTCAAAGTTCTCTTACGCTATTAGAGATAGCCTCATGGATCTTTGATCTGTGCTTGGGTTTTGGTTGATGGTAGGGATAATCCTTGTAATGGTTTATGGTTTAGGGTTTCGTGTTCGGAAATATATGAAGGATATTGGATTCTCTGTATGTCTTTATACATGGTTATGTTGTATATAATAACCTTCATGTGTCATATTTATATATTTCTTTTTATCTTATGAGAGTAATAAAAAGAAAGTAAGCAATCAAGCGACGATTATCGAGGTCATATGCATTACGACTGTTTTTAATTAGAAATAATGTTAGGCTAATATTGTATATACAAATTTAATTGAGCATATATGTATATATATAAATATAAATGGGTGGGGTATTTGATATTAACTTTACTTCAGTGGAACTGGAATGGAGATGCATGAGAGTAATGAAGCGCCATCAGTCGCAAGTTCTTTTTTATTTCATTTTATTTTGTTTAGTTTATTTTATTAGTTTTCTGTGTCTCTCTTTTTTTTTCTTTTTTTTTTGAGACAGACAGTTTATAGGGAATGCAAAAGAGATGAGAGCTCTTTTCCGCAGGTTGAAATTGGAAATATCTTCCCACCATTTCAAACGGTAGCTATATATATATATAAAATACCGCCACAATCTCTTTCCTGTTAGTTTATTTTTGTTTTATTTTTTTTTTTTACTGAAAATGGTTTTTGCCAATTGACAATTTACTTTCGTTTCATTTGTCCAATTTAACCGTAAAGATAATAAAGAATTAATTTTTAATTGGCTATAAATTCAATTGCTTTTGTTCTTTATTATCATTTTTTGTGACAGTATATCATTATATTAATATATAATTGTATAATTGTCTTTTTAATTAACAAAAATTGGCGGTGTCAGTTATATTCAAAGTTGTCTAGTCATATTCTTTTCTATTTGGTAGTAGTGTCATCCAATATCCGAATTTAAACGTTAAAATACATAAAATATATTATGAATATGTCATTTGAACACTGATTCCCTCATCTTGTTTTCTACTCACTTTTGTTGTGATGTCGACGATGGTAATTTGTGCAAAAATATTTGCGTTTTACGATGTCTCATTACACGAAATGCTTTCTCTCGAGCCCTGTATTCAAATATTCTATACACGAATATCAACCATTACCTTGCCATAGTAATAATCGTAAATATATAGTATTGCATTATATAGGAGATAACTTTTGATGTATGTACTTCGATGAAAACTAGAACATAGTATCCGAATTCATAATCATGATTGTTAACATTTTCAACAATCAACTATCATAGTTGCGCTTTATTATTGTTGCTAGTTGTATTATATTCCGTGGATATTCCACTGCAATAATGTACTTTAATATTTATATTAATGAACGCATATATCTGTATACATAAGATTATTTGATGAAATATAATCCATTCAATGAAGCCCAAACTGAGTATTTCGATTCGCTCATTTACCATGAAATATTTAATGATATGAGTAGAGCAACATAGTAGAATTGAAAATGGTCTCATTATTATTTTTTTTTCTTTGCAACAGATATTGAATAAATAATTTTCTTGTCATATCGGATAAAATTATGTATCGTATAATAGACAATAAATAAGACACAGTTGGGTGGAAGAATAAAAGAATGTTGTTACTCAATAGTATGGTGCTTGAATAATCTTTATGTTCCATACTTTGAATTCATGAATTCATAACAAAAAAAATGGCCATAAAAAAAATATGTTATCACTAGTGGATTTTGATATTTCCTCTCTACACATTGAATTTTCTCCTGTTTCTTCTTTCCTTCTATTTTTGGAGTATGTCTCCCCTCAAATGTGCCACCATCGTTGTGAAGTGAATTAAATTCCCTCGATTTACTTTTCATTTCTATTTTCTTTACTCACCCTAAAATATACAACACATTGACATCGACGTGACTACCGAACAAAAATCGATTTTAATTCTCAGCAGATTTTTATCAACCATAAGTCAGGAGAAAAGCGTCAGCGTTATGCATCCGCTGGGAAAGCTCCTTAAGATTATTTAACAACGTGACAAATTTCAAATTTCTTTCCTATTTCCTTCGTCTTCATCGTTATCATTTACACTCTCTTGCACCCACGTCCCCGCCCCCTTCCCCCCCTTCAATCTTCTTTCTCTCTGTTTCTCTCGCTGAGTGTTCTTCTTCCTTTCACTTCACGCCCCCAAGCTTTCAATCTTCTTTGGAAAAATATTACGAACATTAAATGGCCTGCCTCACTGCATTGTTGTTATGTCTTCATAGCAGTTTAAAGCGCTATCTCAAATTCACTTTTATTACATGAATTATCACCCATAATTCAACTCATTGCAGCAGGTAAATGTCAAAACAGATTAGAAAGAGAACTTGATATAGAAAAAATTACTGCAATGGAAAAATATAAAATTGCGACTACAACAAAGTATTCATCTATTTTTTATTCCATTAATTTTTTCAATTTCACAACATGCCATGTTTATTTCATTAAAACATATAATTGTCAGATTGTAATAAACTTGGTGGAAAAATTTCCCACCCGGTTTCAAGTATTGAACCGAACGGAAGTTACACATATAAAAGAGTGTGAGAGAAGAGAAAAATAAAAAGAATAAAAGAAAGTGAAAAAAAAAAAAAACGAAGAAGACGAAAAATAAGATGAAGAAAGTGAAGAGGTGAAAGGGGAAAAATAAGAGAGGAGAGTATTCGTGCACGTTTCAAACAAACATTCGTTATCGTTCCAGCTAGAGCTTTTCCACTCCGCAAGCGGCCAGTAGGAAAAAGAAAAGATAGTCACAAAGGAATGAAAATGGAGGTTAGTGAAAAGATGCCCCCTCTTATCATCAGGACCATTTTTTTTTTTTTCGTGTTTGCTATTATGATTTTTTTTTAAGGTAATGGAGAGTGGGTCGAGGAATGGTATAGTGAAGCAAAAGAAGAGAAAAGCTCTCTGCCACCACACATACACTTACGTACATATACACGGACGCATACATTCTATGGCTTGGCCTTTCCTCTCCACACTTATATTTGGACCATTACTAGAATACTTTCCGGGTCACAAAATGGCGCGAAGTAACGGTAACAAAAGATTCGTTTGAGGTCGTGTGTCTGTGGCTCACTGCAAATATATTTTGTTTGTAATTACGATCATATAAATGTATCATCCATTCAATTTCTATTATTAAAATTATTTCATTTTTCATAAATATTTTTGTTCAATTGCTCTTGAATGACAATTTTCAATTAATCTTTATAATATATTTGAAGCTTTGGATATATAATCTACTAAACTATTTTCTGTATGCTATTTTCTTGAAGAGATAATAGTGCAAGACGACTTTTGGATTATTAAATTGAATGTGCAGTGTTATATCATGGGCATATATATATATATACTAATTGAAATGGAACGACTGAGAAATAAAGACAAATAGAGTGAGCGTGCACAAGATATAACGTTCCATTTCAAAATATACCGTCAGTTGCAGCAAAGAAGAACTACAATCGCAGTGAAAAAGGCGAAAAATCTTTTGCAGCTCAGACAAAGAAGTGAAGTTGATTTTTTTTTTTATGATATCAAACACACTGACTAATGTATCATCATCTAATATGTACAAAATTTTGACCTCAATATAAAATACAATAATGCCATTGTATATGTAGTTAAATATCTCATGTGGCATTCGATTTTTTAATTTAAAATTTCTATGGGAGAATATTGCTATGAGAATAGTTGATATAGAAATTTTCGAAATTCTTAAAATTCTCCACGTTATCCTGTGCAATTTTTATATTGACTCTTGGCATGTATTAAACCTTCTTGCTTCGCTCTCACCCAGCTCGAGAACATTTTTTTATACAACGCCAATATTACACCATGTCATTAAATATTTTCCCGCAACAATTAACAACAGCATATTACTAATTACATTTGTATTATTTTTTTATTGAATTTAATAATACATAAAACCTGGTTGCCTTTGATAAATATAACATACTATTTTTGCCTTAATAAACATTGTATTTTTTTCTGTTTAAAATACACGCGCAAAACACTATGATAATTCGCATGCTTACACACACACACACACATTTATAACTGCTTAATTCAACATAATTTCATATGACGAATATGTTTCCAGGATGTACAGTATTTTTTTAAGTTTTTTTAAGGAGATGACTTCCATTGTGTGTAGACCATAGTATAGTATATTCACATTATTCCTTTTCCTTTTTTTTTTTTTTGTAGAGGATGAGGAAGAAACGGCAAGGGAGAAATATAATTCTGACGTTAGCAAATACATATATGATAAAGTAAATGTGAAGTACAGGATTTAGCGTTTGTACATTTGTAAAAATTATGCAAGCAGCGCTTTCGCACAAATGTAATGCATACGACAAAATATACATATATATTATTAAACTTATATATGTATATATGTATATGTGTATATATATAAATGTACTAAACGTCGACGGGTAAAAGTGGCGCCATGAAGGCGAAACATACGACCGACTCGTTGAGATTTCCGTTAATGTTTTATTTATTTATTCATTCATTCATTTATATCTTGATCCCGAATTGTTTATATTCTAAATAAATTCTAATAATACAATATATATATTAGAGAAAGATAGATATGAGATGAATAATATACGTTATAAAACATGTAATCGTACCACATTATTTTTCTAAGAACCATATAAATATAAAAATCAATACTTAATATTAGGTATATATTTCATAAATTATCAATTTACCCAAAAGTGTCAATTTCAAATGTAATATGTCACGGGTCTTTGGTGATATTACAATTAGCATATATCAATGACACCCGACATGTAACCTTCGACTTCATCTAAGCTAAATAAGTACACATATATACATATATATATAATATATGTGTGTGTGTGTATATCTTGTTACCACAGATATATAGATCTATGCGCGCTGAACAATATTAAGCATCAAGCCACTTGAATTAACTCTCTCCCCTCATCGTCATCGCATCACAGGATGGATATGGTCGTGATTGGGGTTGCCGCACGCCACGTCTACTGAATTAGTAATATTGTTTCAATGTTTCATGAAATTTCATTCCCACAATTCTCATTAGAATTTTAATTACGTAATTTTGTTGCATCCCTCGCACTATTTCAGGATATATGTGACAGATGACAGGACTGCAAGATGAATAATTCAGTTACGAATTCTATTTCAAAAATAAATCAATCAGTGAGAATGAATGGACGGAGTTGACGGCAAAGGAAAATCACTAAGTTTGCATGGAAACAATCGCACGTATATTTATGGAGATATGAGATGGGAGTTTGCGGTAATCTCAAGTGTATGATCGAGGAGTAAAAACAAATGGTGATGCACTAGGACTCGTACATAGGTACAGTAAAACAAAAGAGTTGAATACAATTGTCGCTGAAGCAATTTGGAATTGAATGAATATATGAAACTCATATAAAAATTTGTATGAGAGACAGTGTGAATAATAATATTCAATAGAGAATAGATGAAGTAATGAAGAATCAACGGAACATTATATTTTTGATATTTTGTGTGTTACCTTATTGGCTATATATATATATATTATATTTGTTAGTTATAAAACATATAATTTCCAAGCAACGCTATACATTGACTACTACTTCGACATTGCATTCTTCAATTTCACTTTCCACTCGTTCTCTTACGATTTTCCTATTTTATATTGGAGACTATTCACCTTCCGTTCTATCAACATTTATAATGGACCACTCTCGCGGGAATTAGTTCAGAACAATTTCAGAAGCATAGTGAAGATAGCGTGGCGAGAGAGAGATCGTAATAGAGAATGCAAGAGTGAGAGCTTCAGCTCTTGGTTTGGACCAACTTCTTTCTGTTGGAGAATCGTTTTGCTGAAGAAAATTGAGCGCACTTGTGACACTGAATTGTACCACTATGAGTGAATAGAAAGAAATTGAGTTGCTACCATTTAATTCGCGTAAGTAGACATATATATATATATATATATATATATTCTCTCTACTCTTTGGTCGTAACATTTATTTATTTTTTTTATTTTAGTGCAAGCTTGTGTATACATAAATTCGAATTTGTACTCTAATGTTTGTGTTTCATTGGTGAAACTCAATGTTCCTTAACGTTTTCAATTTCTATGTGAGGACACTGTAGTTTTGAGTTGACGTAGGTGTTTATTTTATTTTTGATGACTCATTTTAATATTGCGGCCGTGTACACATTCAGCAATGGCAGTCCAAAATACCCATCGTTTTACTTTCAAATGTGGTTTGAATTACACGAAAGTTATCTGCACATACCAAGTTGGGGGTTAAGTTTGCCAAACTGAATATGGAATGGAGACTGAATAAGTAGAGAAAGATGCATAGATAGAGCAAACGATAAAGTATGAGAGAGCAAATATACTTTCGTTGGTTGATGCGAAAGTTTTATGCGGTGTTAACTTTTCGTATGGTTGCAGCAGCGAAATATATATATTCCCAAATTAACCCAAAGGAAAAAGAAATAAATAAATAAAAAATTTAACTTGGCCACAACTCATACATACATATATATATATATATATTTTCAACTCATTTATAATCATACTAATGTGCATTAACAAATTATTTCCCTTATTAAAATAAAAATACAGAAAAAGACAGTACTGGACCTTTAGAATATTTATTCTGTTCAATGCTGTAAAATGCTCAGTATGAGTAATAATAAAACCAGGAAAAATAAACATGCACATTTGGAAAATGCCCATTAATGTCAGCAAATCGCAAATTACGTTTTGAAATATTCACCGTCAGTTATTGTGGATCATCGTAAAACGTCGGTGAAAGTTGTAAAATTTGTCTCGTGGCTTTTCCATGTGTTCATATGTGTATTCGTTTTCTCCTTTTCTCTCTCTCTCTCTCTCTCACTCTCTCGCTTTCCCTACCCCCATAATTTCACGTACTGTGAAATGCTCGTAAAGTCCAGTACGTTATCTTTTTTCTTCTCACTAAAAAATATTCATCATTCTCAAAAAGAACAGAAAAAAATTACAATAACTTGCAAACTCGTTTTCTGCATTGTGGGCTAAACCACTATGAAAACAACTACGAAACAAAACAAATGATGACATCAAGTAAGTTGCCTTTATTTCTATGCCAAGATGCAAAACTTTGATATAAATGGAT
>CAJUYH010000070.1:87430-99970 GCA_910591685.1 Galerucella tenella
TTGCCTTTATTTCTATGCCAAGATGCAAAACTTTGATATAAATGGATGAATTGTAAGGAAACATATTGGCTAACATAAAAACACTTACAACTATTAGGACATCTTGAAGTATTTATGAGTAAAAGAAAATGGAAAATATCATGATAATTGAATTAACATGACATTTTAAATAAATTTCCCAACATTCAAACGTTCAGACACAGTCGGCATAATTTTCTATGTACTCTATTAAATCAAATTGCCTCTTATCGATAATCCTTCGAATGCATAATAATCACCAAATATCGAACTTGAGTGAGTTTCTAATACCACTATGCCATGGTGATGAGCTAGTAATAATTCCTTTCACGTCATTAACTGCTCGAGATCCGTTTCAAATTCACACGTGTTTGCAAGGCTGTCCGCAATCGATTGCACCAATTAAATTGTTTTGCATGTACTTGAGATGTTTATCCGCGTGATATCCGTGTTGATATTGCTATACCTACTCATTGCATGTGCGTTTGTCTACTTGACATGAATAATTTATATAAATATGTATATTGTATGTGCATGTATACACATACAATATCCATGATAGAAATGGCACAAATGTTTTCCGTATAAAACCACTATGACACTTCTGAATAAAACTGTATTTGTCTGAGAATATCAATACTGGTACAAGTGTTCTAAACAAAAATATGAATATAGCAAATAAAACTGTGTAATGTGCATTATATATATTATTTGATATAAAGAAATGGCTTCTGTGGCATTTCTATATGAAATTCACATATAAATGCCACAACATTTGAATAACTAAAAATTCATTGGTCGTTTATTGCGGTTAGATTTATATTTTTGTTTATTTATTCCAATTAAAATGCGGTTAATGAAATAGCTTGGCCTACTTAAATAATCCGATAGCATTTATTGAAAAATACGTCGAAAATATATATATATATATATATATATTTGCCTCATTTCTCTTCTTGTAATGTGAATAAAGCTCAACCATTATTCTTAATTGATCTGTGAAGCAATTACCCGCCATTGCTCACCCCATGTAGTTAATAAATTCCTGTGCCATTATGTTGGAATTAAATAAAATCCTTTTGGAGGACGAATAGAGTGAGTGTTAAAGAGGAAAATGAAAAATATTTTACGTGCTACTGACGTTTGAATGTCAATGGGCCAAAGGGAATTCATAGGAACAAAATAATAATTTATTTTCATGTAAATAAATAAAATATGTTTGGACCACTTTGGAACCTTTATGATTTTGATACGCGCATTTGATTATTTATATTTATTCAAAATTCTTTTTGGTAAAATGTGTATCATATGTGAGTGTATGCCAAAAATAAAAGTTGAGCGTTTGTTATTGAACAAGTAGAGAAAAAAAGAAAGAAACAAAAGTAGAATGAATCACTATGGTTGTCACAGAGAATTGTAAATGAAAGATATGACATAAAAGTTTTGCAAGATATTCCCCAAGCTTTGGGATCGCACATACGAAATGGAGAATATAATACTTAAAAATACTTGAAAAGAGGAAGTGAAGAATAATTGTCTTTTAAATTTCATCTATTTCACTGTGCTTGCACACATTCGACTTGTCATTTTTCAAGTTACATTTCCTTACCGGATGCGTTTTATTACCTGCACATCGCCATTGTGAATTGTTTGAAACTTTCACAACACTGTTATATTTTCAGGCGTGACTTTATTAACAACAAAATATTTTTATATCTTCGCACTCTTCATCCACAAGAAGCTATTTGTGGTGCCATAAACTTTTATTCCCCTCTTAAATCCCCACAGCTTATTTTGGATTCTATCACACAATACGCATGAAAACAATATTTTTCAAAAATTATAACATAATATAAAAGTTCGTTCGATTTTTTTCTCTTCTTTTTATTCGAGTATGAATATTGATATTTTTGTTTTGAAATTAACAATGGATGGAATATATGTCATTTTTTTTTTTTTTTTTTTTTTTTTTTCACCAGAGAAACATTGGGGTTTTGACTAGAACTAACTTTGAAAGTAAGCTTTATAGAGAGGATTACATTTTTCACCACAAACTCGATAGGATTTTCTCTTTGTTTCCATTTTAACGTATCTATATAGTGTAGTAGATCTGGTGTACATTCTAACATTGTACGCTTGCCTTTTTGCCCTTTATAAATATATATATACATATACATATATATTGGTGTTATGGTATGTACCCCGCTTTGCTACTCAATTTATTACAGTATAAATATATCGCGCGATGTGTATTCTCACAGGTGGCGGAGACTATATATAACCTTTGTGTCTTGCGTTGCCAAGAATTTTCGGTGCGCATTACACGTGCAAACACTTGCCGCTATTTCGTAACATTGCAATAATAAAAATGCGTAGATTATACTGGGACATTTTCTGTAAAGCACCATACAGATATCAGATTAAATTAAATACCATATGAAATTAATTATCATATGACTACAGTTTTGTAAAATTATTCCAATCAATATTATACGTAGATTTATTTATATTTCTACTCAACAAAAGTATATACAATATTGTGTCAATATTTCATTGCTATTGTTGATGAAAATAAACTTTTTTTTCATCATGACTAATTCGTAATCCAGTATACTTTTATTTGTTTAAATTAGAATTTTTAATTATATCGATTGTCATGAGAATTGAGATAAAAGAAAAAAAGTAGTTAACAAATAATTGAAGAGTGGCCGTAGAGGAGGAGAGCAAATGTGCCTGTGAGTGAAAATTATGCGCACAAAGCAAAAGCGAAATAGTGAGAGAAACAGAGAGAGAGAGAGAACTACAGACATATTTCCAATTTAAGTTGCGCGACCACTCGGTGAAATTGGGATTTCTAGTATGGTCCCCGAGATAGTATAGACTGAAAAAGAGTGACTGGAGTGATTGAGAGTAAGTAGGAGCTAGAGGGAGAAGAAGAGAGTGAGATATAGAACGTTGGATTAGTACGTTTGAGTGTGGGTAAACTGCAAACTACGGAAACACGCGAATCCGCACCAAAATTCCAACCTCGAGTCGTGCTCACAAGTTTAATCCACCGTTGGTGGTCAGGTGAAGGAGAGAGAGAGAGAGAGAGGGAGAGAACAATCGTTTGGTATATCTTCAACTAACATTAGAACTTTGTATTAAACTGTAACATAAACTAAATTATACACAGATAAATAAACAAAAAATAGCCATGAATATTATTGTGACCTTTTTCGTTTTTTTTTTTCTTCGCTTGGATATTTATTCGATGTATGGTAAATAACCGAAGACACACACGTGAAACATGACATCATTTTCAATCTCTCAACTCACAATGTTTTTCGTGTTTGTGCATCTTTTTTTATTTATTTATTTAATTTTTTTCAATGTTACATTTACGATGTTCGATAAGACGTGTAGATATATTTTCGTTACTATTTCGCTGTTCATTGGTACATGACAGTACATTTACGACACTGGCGCATGAGTTGTTGATGCCCGGCCGACATTCGTTTCGTTCTATTTTCCTTTATATCAATATGATACTTCCAACTTTTGTCGTATGTGGGTCATCGCAAAATATTCTTTAGTTTATCATTCTCATCGGTTAATAATGGTCGAATACAAATTATATATATATATATATATACGAAACGCAACAGTGATTAATCTCATTGTGCTTTTTTTTGTCTTACTTATCATAAATAAATATTAATATATAATATAAATTGAAAAAAAAAAACGCTACAACATTATTATATTTAATTTTCAACCCCTTCATTGTCTTGACCCTCACCAACCAATAGATCGTTCCGTCATTTTACACCACCATCTGTCCTGTCCCTCACCCTCTTACGGGCTCGTTTTCGAGGAGCTTAATCTTCCATGACATGCTGACTCGGTCGTAAGGGCTTAGCGATCCATTCTCGAGGGTTTATGGCATGAACAAGCATGAGAAAGATGGATCCCTTGAAGAAAGACGAAGGGGGAAGAAAGAAAAAGAAAATGAATGAAACGAGGAAAAGGTAAACCGATAACATGAAAGACACGATACGCCTGAATATACGCAAGTCCTTTTCCACTATATGTCGTGTCCAAGACACCACCCAAAGGACCAATAAAATATCAGACTCCTCGTTCTCTTCACTTCCCGCTCACGCCTTTTTTTTTCCGTTTTTCCTACTCATGGGCCGCTCACTCGTATATATGCCCATGGATATACCCTTCAGGCAATGCACGTGAATCCGATCGTAAAGCGCATTTGGAAAATCCCAGAAAGCTCCTGTGACAGGGCCATCCACTACTATCACCCGCCTGTCAAGCTCCTGTCTTCTATTTCTATATTCCTGTCTCACTGTATGTCGTTCATGGTTGTCTCAAGCGTGGAAGAAACGATAAATATATCTTTATGATATATCTCAAATATAAAAATGGTAGAGATAAATTTTTGTTCGATAATATTGCGATAGAAAAAATGTTGCTATCAATATCAATATGATATTGTTATTATTGTTTTTGAATAATAATAATGATATTTGGTCATTTATTTTTATTTATAGGTACAGTAATGTGGATGAAACAAGAAATAAAATAAACAATATAGTGCGTATATGGACATGGGCATGAATATCTTACTGAAAGAAAAATATGGTGGCTGTTACCAAAGTTACGAGTAATACTACAGTTTACATATAATATATATGTTAGTCAGTGAGAATGTGTGAAAAAGTGTGTGGCATGACTGCAAGTATTGAATTCATAAATAACGTAGCCGACGTGCGAATATAAAGGTGGAGGGTTGAATGGGTGGCATGGAAAGGGAGACAGTTTACTAACCCCGATGGTGAAGAAAGAAAGAGAAAAACGAAGTATCTGAAAATCTGGTTACAGGAAAAACTTACTCGCTGAAAAAAAAAGGAAGACAAAAAAAAAAGGGAATAAAAGGGGACTATATGTGGATCACAGAATGAAGAGAATTTTTTTTATTTTTATTTTGGTTTTTATTGGAATATCTAACGCGGGATATTGTGATTCGTTGTGGATGGTCAATGTCAAATTGGATACGTGTCGAAGGAAGGCGACGAAAGGTCTTTCGTTTTATATTCTTGTATAGAACGAAATGTCGACGCGACGATGGTGAAATAAAAGGGGTTAGTCTGACCAAACGTTGGAGAATATCTACTGAATTTCGATGATTCCACCACTTTGTCTGCCTCTTTGTTTAGATTTTCACATACACAGACCACAACTACTGATGCGATACCAATGAAAAGCACTTGTTCGTCGCATTCATAAAACGACAAGAAAAAAAAAAAGAATTTGCCACCAAATTTTCCTACACATTTGCGAATAATAATGAAAAGATTTTTGTAATATTGCAGTGGAAAAATAATATCGCAAGTTGTCAGCGATAATTCGATCAAGCGTGAAATTGAAGTGTCGTTTTCTCCGATATATTTTTGCTTCTCTCTTTTTCATTGGCAGAGTTGGCCTTCACCGACTAATTCAAACCGCGTACTGGGTCGTACGTTTGAGCCTTTGGCAATGACGCGGAACGATTGGCTATTCGTCCCCTCAACGAGTTTTTCTTTGCTCTTTTCGCCTCTGCGCACCCAATGCGCCACTCTCATCGTGCCTAAAGCGAGAGAAATGATCTCCTTTGCTTAAGCTTCTATAACGACTCACGATTATTCACATTTAATTGGCCAGATGGTAAGACGAAATTTCTCAATATCATTATCATTTGTCAAGTGCTTACACACACTCTTTGCAAAAGGTATTTAATTTTTCGTGATAAACAAAAACAAAATGGGCATGCGAATAAATGCTTAAATAAATTCTCATTTCGTTTTTTGCTTAATGACGTGCCATCGTCAATTCTGCGAAACTCCTGTGGAATATCTTTAAACTTGAATTTTATTACACGACAAAATTTTCCCTTTTTGGGAAGTGATTATGAAAAGTAAAATTAGTTTCAACCGGCAAATGATGTTGAGTTGCGACATGGCATTACACATTCCGTTCGAAATCAAATTAAATTTTCGGCAATTTCATTAATTGAAACTGTTCGTACAGATCTCATCCCTTCAATATCAATTAAATTCTCACTATGTACAATCGTATTCACCAGAGTGTCCTACACTTGTGGACTTAATGTGCTTCCAATAGCAGCAGTGAGGGGTTTTTTTTTTTGATCTGCAAAACTCATTGGATCGGTCGTTTGTTGAAAAAGTGCGAAAAAAAAAATAAGAAAAAAAAGAATAAATAGAAAATAAAAGAAAATACGAAAGAAAGGAAGAAAAATAAAAGAAATGAGAACGGTGGTAATGGAAGCACACGACAAAGTTTATCTGTAGCACCTGTATATGCATGTGTTCGTAAAATGTGATTAATTTGTTGGACCCAAACTCGTAAACGTCAAATATATATAAAATCTTTTACCTGAACACGGTGAAAAAGTTGCGGTTATTTGACTATGTATCACAATAAAAAATGAATAAAAAAATAGAAAATAGTCCGAAATGCTTTGAAGTTAATCACAAAAAAATAACTCAACACCCTTCATTTCAATCTCTCATTCGTATGTTGTCATGAGTTAATTACTAATCATATAATGGCCATTGAATAATTGCAGTGTTCACACATGGCTATCAGCACTCATGTACGTATCTCGTATTTCCAAATGTAATTGTCGTCTTTGCAGTCGTAAAAATAAAAACAAAATGGAAAAAAAGAAATGTTAGAAATAAGTAATTGTAATTTTTTTTTGTTTTCATATGTACTACAAACTTATAAAGTTACTCTCACTGATCGGCGAAAGAACTGTATGATAGTTAAGAACACACATTCACAAACGTATGTATACATAGTCAATACAACTATATAAACCGAATGACCAGAGTACTCTATAGTGACATGAAGGGGTTAATGGAAAAAAGCGTAACGGTAATGCGTCCAACTATTCTCTACGGAGCGTCATGTGCTACACATATAAGCTTCAAATGTATATATACATAGGTATACATAGAGGTTGCTACACTCTACCTTATTCCTTTTTATTTCGCCACCCACGTTCCAGACCATCTAGCAAAGACCATAAAACGTCCGTCGGTACTATATATGTCTTTTTCTACTTCTCTCTTGGCTTTGCTCACACGACAGCCGCCAACTATTCAACTATATATATATATATTTATATATATATTCCCTTATATACCTTGTTCTATTCGCTTGCGCTCACGTGCCATTTTAGTGAGTAGACCCCATCGTCTAAAGTGGAACCTCAGCCAGGTTAGCAAAGCTTCAACAAAAAAAAAATCGTGTATAAAAGAGATTAAAAAAATCAACGAGGCATTAAATTTTTTTTTATTTTCCTGTGTAGGTAATATGGTTCTTTCATAATTGGAAAATATGAAATGAGAATTATCAAAGCAAGAAAATCACGTATAGATATACAAATATATATCCATGTATCTATATATATTTCTCTGTTTATTTTTGTTTGATGTAGAATCAAAAAAAGATATCGTTAACATTCAATTGTTGGAACAGAGACACAAATGAATTGCAACCCCTTCATCCCTGGTAGCTCGAGAAAAGCTCTTGATTACCCAACAATTCTCGACGCTCTTTCTCTTCGCGTTCATCCTTTCCTCGTCCTCGTCCACTTTTATCTCTTCGCCAGCCACTCTCTTTTTATTTTTTTTTTCCTTTTTTTTCCCTCACTGTCTTTTTTTTCTTTCTGTCTACTGTAAGAGTTTGCTTTTCTTCGGTAGACGAAGTAGGAAATTAGGATTCTACGGGGCATTGAGAGAAGGGAAACGTTAAAACGAGAGATGTTAGAGGAAAGACGGCGAGAAAATGGTGGAATGAGCAACAAAGGGTGTTCTAGTGGTAGTGTTTGTATTTGTAGGTATGCACAAAGTATCGCGTTCCACTTACCTTTGTTTCTGTTCTTACCAGTTACACAGGTTTAGTTGCTAGTGAATGTCGAGTCCTTTGGGCACCATTTCAATTATATTTGCAGTCATGATTCGGTATTATCTCCATATACATGTTATATATTTCGTACTAAGTATATATTTATTCTGCATCAATTCACGATACAATTTCTACGATTTTTTTGAAATATGCTGGATATTTTTTCATTAGTTTAATACCCGATTGTACTATATTTAATTAAAAAAAAAATATTTTAAAACATCTATTTTGAGTAGACGTAGGAATTTGTGTACAATACAGTGAATGTTGAGTGGATATAAATAAATGATAAAAGCATGATAAGTATTTTCATTATGTTGGAAACAGCAGTTAGAGTGTTTACTGCGTGTGTGCACAGCTAGTTCTCACGGTTAGCAATTAAATTTTTATATCAACAAGAAATGTGGAAAGGAGAAGAGAAAGAAGATGCAGGAGATGAAGGAGAAGAAGAAGAAGAAGAAGAAGAAAGTTAGGGAATTGAGCGTAGAGCAACCCTTACTTGTGGTTGGTTAGCTTTCATTTGGACGTGAGCCAAACGGGTGCTCGGTTATTAAATGCCACCCGACCACGCGTACGCCCCAGTGGTTTTCGATCTTCTCGTGGTGCGGTCTCTCACTTCGCGAATGACTCTCCTTACTTGCGAACTCTTGTGAGTGAGATAGTTACATTGTGCGCGTGTACCCTTGTTTAATGTAGGTAAGTCATTAAGATGAAAATGGAGACGACATGAAATTGGCTACGCTGAAGCAAAGTAAAAACGTTTTGTTTCGTCTATTTTATTTTTCGTCCATTTTTATTTTTATGTTGCTGGTACAATGGAGAAAAACGAAATAAAAAGGAGGAGTTAATTTTGGATATGGCCGTGAGGCCAAAGTGAGTTTAAACAAATATTTTTAAAGAATATTGCATTGGAATGAGTGAGTGATAAAACTTTGATAAATGAAATGAGAAACTACTACAGTTTCATTTATATTAAATGCGCAAATAAAAAATCCAATTTCGCAATTTTTCTTGCTTGATGTTGGTGATGTGAGTATGAAAGTAGACGTATATTTAATAGGAAATTTATATATAGATATGAAAAAATGGTGTGTGAGTGATTTAAAGTCTACACTCCATCACTATTTTACACTTTTACATGGTGTATAGGGAGATTGCATGAAATTGTGCATAGAAATGCGAATACGTCTTATCAATAAGCTATTCAACTTTACAAGGTACAGTAAATGACAAATCTTATTGATGATGATGAAATATGTATATATATTTATGTGAAGCAAAATAAAATAAGAGTAAATCAAAAATTAAGGTTATTTCAACTCGGTTTTATTTCTCTTATTTTTCCACTGTTTATTTTTCTCTTCACATTTTTTTCTCCAATTTATTTTAATTTTCCATCATCATTTATTTATTAAACGTCGTATTGTGACAGTTATTTACAATATACATTAACCCTATCTACTCTAACGATATCACTGCGCGTATGTGGATGTTTGTATTTTAATTTTTCTTATTATTTTTCTTGTGTCAATTATTTCACCACTAATCTCGAGAAAAACATATAATAATTTATTCCTGATTTCTGTTCACACTCATTGTGTCAGTTTGATGTGTGATTGAAACGGAATCTTTTTTATTCATTCAATTTTGTTCATTATTAGATGAAATTCCTTTTAGTTTTTATATATTGTACTGAAAAAAAAAAAAAGAAAAATCATGTTTCAGTTCAGTAACACACGAACACAAAATAATACTCATTGTTGAAATGGGATATTCATTATGGGTCACGTTATACTATTATAAAAACGTGGCAAGCATTGACAATGAAGGTACGATGGTTGTTTCCTCCTCTTTTTATTTTTTTTATCGTCTTTGACTTTTTTTTTTACCCCTACATTTTTTTATGATTTTTTTTTCTATGAATGGGTCTCATTCCTTCCTCATCATCCTTTCATCTCCTTACCCAGTTTCCATGTTCGTTTCGTTTTTGTTTCTTTTCTTGTCGTTAACATTCCATTCATTCACGAGATATTTTCCTTTAGAGCGCGCGTGTGATGGTTTTCTCCATATAAGAATATTTTCCTCTATATTTTCCTTTATTTCCTTCTTCCTTTTTATGATCTTCCTTTTTGACACCCGATTCCAGATTTTTCGCAGTCATATATCTTGTATAAAGACACGGGTGTAAAAAAAAGCTTATACTTGTATTTAAAAAAAAAGGAAAAAGGATGAAATGTAGTGAAAGGACGTGACAGCAAACGAGAAGGTGAAAAAAAAATTGTCAGTTTCAGTCGACAGCAAACAAAACTGTGCATATATTTATCGATTCATCCAATATATAGATATATATTCGTTGAAAGGAAATTACTGATCGTCTTACCCGAGGGATGAGAGTTTGAGCATGAACACGAACTTTTTAAGGAAGTTATACCATCTCCATCTTCCATCCCATCTTTTCTTCTTTGTGTTTTTTTTTCAACACCCTCGTGCTTTTTTCTCATACTCATAATCTTTTCATCAAAGAAATATAACAGTGACAGTATTAATAATTTTATCCCAGCAAACATTCGTGTTGATTTCAATTTCATCGAATAGTTCATGCATTAAAATCCTGTGACAGGAATCAATTTTTAACCCTGTTTCACTCCTGTGTATATTTGCACGATGATCGTCGTCAGAAACTCAACACGTGTTTCATTGGATATTAACACGCGTGGCAGTTACATCCACTACATCCGGTCAACTTATATACACGCACGTACATATGAGTTTACTGGTATATCGATTTGGTTGACCACACGAGCGAGTATTTCATCAACAACATCAATGATTCGAACCCTTATAAATTCAATGTTATATCAACTCCCGTGCGCACTCTCTTCGCTCCGAAACGTATTCGCACATACATATACATATATAGACATCTACATATCAAACGAGTGTATCGCGTACCGATTAACGAGTTTATCATATTTGACAGCTCGTCGTTATTTTTTCCAAGAATAAATTGTATACGTTAAAACAAGAAAGACGTAGCATTCGTATATCATAATAATTTATTTGCTCTATTGTCTAAATTTTTTTTTCCCTTCTTTTCCATTTCTCCAATCCCCCTTTTTTATTCTCTTTTGTATATAAATATTCCATTAATTCTCCATTATATTCAATCAACGACAGCAGTGTAGAAATAGATAATAGAATCAATCAAAGATATGTGTATGAATACGATTACTGGAAATAATGTTTATTTGTGTTTGGTGAATGAAATCGATAATTCAGTGAAAGGAAAATAAATGTTTGGTGTGGTGGATTTTTGTTAAAAGCCATAGATACATTTATTTTTGTATTATATATAATAGTGAGAGACTTGTTGAAGATTTAGGGTGCGCACGAGAGGGAGCGAGGGACAACAAAGTCAAAGAGATATAAACGAAATTTGCTTAGCACACTATAGATGGATAATCCAGATTAGAAAAATCCTTATCCCTCACCGCAATTTCCACATTAGGTTTAGTCCACTCTATCTTATTCTGTGTATTGCCTTTGGTTGCCACTCGAATCGATCAAACGAATACACTCACTCTTTTACGTAGCTTCTATCTATATACCAACACATCATGAATATATGTGGGTATATACGTGCACATATTTTATTATTTACTCTCAGTCGACTTGATCTTATGACACTGTATATTCAAAACATCGACTTATCATAATGTTGTTATTTAAATTTAATAGTTCTAAAACCCGATGCAATTTTTTTTTTTCAGTAATAATTCATTGAAAATATTTACCACGTATCTTTTTCGTTTTATACTTTATTTTTCATTTCATCGTCTTCATATTTATATGTATTCGATTTTTATTTTTCAAATAGATATATTTATATTTGTATTATCAGTATATTTATAAGTTTTTTAGTTCACTTTACACTGAGGATATGTACAAAATGATGAGTGACACCATGAGACAACTTGAGGACAATATTGGCCCCGCCGTTCCAGTCTGCATCGCTTCTGGACGTTCGCCTATAACATGAATAACGCGAAAAAAAAATTCCAGTTAATTTATAAATTATCATTATTTTATTATTTTTTTATTTCTTTTGTACGAGCAATTATTTATGATTTCATCGATGAATCCATATTTTTAATATGTGAAAAAATAATTCCTCGATTAATAGAAATATAACGTGGATGCCACGAAAATTAAATGCATTTTTCATGTTAATATCATATTTCTTCGAGGAAATTTTCACAGTCCAGTATGTCGATAGTGTGCTCAAGACAGTTACATAAAGTACATATATACATGTAAGTTTATTGAATGGTACGTCGAGAGTTTCATTCTTTGCATTGTCGAATCGCCATTAGCTCGTGGATCCCGGGTATTGCTGCGTGCCCTGGAGCTTCATAAAATGAATCGAAATGCAATTTCCTTTACGTCCTGTGCCATATCTACGAGCTGTACTACCAGCCAGTATAATATACCCTGACTGCCTCAATGTATTGGATGAATAGGTATATATATATATATATATATATATATATATATATA
>CAJUYH010000071.1:0-24513 GCA_910591685.1 Galerucella tenella
CAGTTCAGATGTAGAAGTTTTAATATATTTTCGTTTTTTTAGGAAACTTCATTTTGAACTCTGGTTAGTAATATATTTGTTGAACTGAAAGGTGTTTTTTTTTTGGTTTTTGATTTGATTGAGTGTTTTTTGTGCTTCTTACAATATCAAATAGTATATGAAATACGAATTGACCCCATTGAAAATGCGATTCGACTTTTAGTATCCAAGCAGCCTTCCAAAATTTACAAATCAACAGTCATAACTAACCTAAAAATATGTAATAATACCTGGTATAGACGCTTCCGCTTCCCAATAAATAGAAGAGAGATGCGAAATAAATTTGAATAGACAATTTTTAAATTGAATTATGAATTATTGAATGAACAGTTGAGAAGTTTGAACTAAAAATATTGATCATGTGACTCCCATGTTTGAAGATACGTCAAACTGTCATAATTCTACGTCATCAGTTCAGTAATAAGAATGCTACAATAATTGAATATCAATATTTTTACACTTGACAAATTAAAATTATTCATATTATCGTCTACAAACAATAAATTGTCAATAAAATCGACTATAAACTTGAGTAGGATTTCATTGATATTTCATCAGGTTATAACAAAGTAAATAACATAAATCAATTTTCCCTTTGCTCTGTATATGCTTCTGACACTTAAGTGAAAAATATTGAGGAACTGCATGTTTTGATACTAAAAATCTTTTGCATACCTACCACTCCCCATTATACATTCATAATATTTTGTATTCGACATATACAGTTTGTCCATGAAATAACTCTTAAATCACTATTTATTTAGCTAATAATGATTTTATGCGTTACTTTTCGGACGCACTGTATACGTATTTTTTAAATGTCGCTTCAAAAAAGCTCCCTCCTGTTAACGATGAATTGTATTAGCGCCCTTACAACTAAATATAATAATAAACTGTTCGTTTTTCAACCCTATCATCTCTTACTTTATCAAGGTCAATAAAAATATAATTTCTATTTCAGTACCAACGAAGAATTGCAAGCTACACTTCAAGAATTGACGGATCTTCAACGACAACTTACCGAACTTCAACAAGAAAATGAACGCCTCAATGAAGAAAAAACTCTTATGTTTGACAGTCTTTGCCGTCAAACCGAAAGGCTTAACGATTCACGATCCGAAGTCGAATCACTCAAACAATTACTGTACCAGGTAAGTCGGAATTAAATATTGGAACAATAGAGCCCTCTATTTAAATTTTCAGGAAAAGGATGATACAGGACAATTTGAAACAGCTGTAGAAAGAGAACAAAAGTTGGTAGAATTGTTGAAGTCTTCGCAAGAGGAACGGGAAAGTTTTTTGTTGAAAATAGAACAACTAAACAACGAAACTCAAGATAGTAGAGTAGGAATTAAAGGTAATTATTTTCAAATCTAACAGATACATCTTTTGAATATATAAATACTTTTTGTTACAGAAAAAGACGATCAAATAAATCAATTACGAGATAGAGTAAGAACTTTAGAATGTACCTTGGATGCAAAACACGCCGAACACAAATTACTGGATCAAGAATTAGCGCAAGCTAAAGATCAATGCAGTGGCAAACAAATTGAAATAAATAGACTGACAGATTTGCTAGATAACGCAAGAACAAAGGTAATTATAAATCAGTAAATATAAGAGGGTAAATAGTGGATCCACCTTGTGGTATGCTTAAATTTCCAGATCAACGAATTAGAACAAGATAGAGCTTTGAGTGATAAATCGGAATTGGACGAGCTATTAGATAACGCAAGAAAAGAAAAAGACAGTTTGGAATCTGAAGTTGCACATTTGAAAGAACAACTCGCTATAAGTAAAAACGAAATAGAAAAATTAAAAGAACAAGTGTCCATTCTACAGGAAGAGTGCAAAGTTACTAGAAACAACGCCAAAACCACCCAATCCGATCTAGAGTACAAATGCGAGAAGCTAGTTAAAGACAAAAACGCTTTAAACGAACAATTACAAGGATTCCAAGAAGCTCTGAACGAATTAGAGGTAAGAGATGATTTTTAATTAGGGATATGTCAAAAAATTGATTTTATTTCTTCCTTAGGTTCAGAGTAAATGCCAGCTGGAAGATAAACGACAATTATCGGCCGTTCTATCGGAAACGCAGAGAAATCTCAGCGAAACAGAACAAAAGAACGCGATGCTAGAGAGTGAAGTGCACGAATTGAAGAAGCAGAGAACAGAGGAGGTAAGTGCTCGACTTATTTGTGTGCTTAAAGCATTTGTCCCATTTCTTATGTTTGTACTCCTAAAAGTATGTCCTTTTGCAGCGCCGGCATAATACTTTTTTCTAACGCCGGCATAATAAATATTCTCTAATGTGCATTTCTTGTGATTTTTATTTAGTTTAACTGTTGCAAATAATGATTGGGTAATGGAAGATTGGAGTCGTGAAGGTTAAATAAGGTAGAAAAGAATTTTAAATTGTAGTAGCTTTGACTTATGTACTAAAATATTGAGGAATAATCAGAAATAACAAAAAAAAATTTCTAGATGTTTAAACATAGGTAGGTAGGACTAAAAAAACCTTGACAATAATCTTGATGCATTAAATGTATTTTAACTAAAGGTAATTTTATGAAACCTGTATTTTTGATGTTTCCTAAGTAAATAAAAAAAAGATAAGATACGTTGTCAGTGTCGTTGTCAGTGTCGTAAACATTATTCTCGTTAGTCAATCAGTAGGTGTTTTCTTCATTGAGAAATGTCTTGAAATGATTTAGAAAGAAGGTTTTAAAACACTCCATATTTTAGGTGAGTAATTTAGTACTATTTCCCAAAGGAATTTTAGGATATGTGCAGGCTTTAACCTGAGTAAATGACCCTCTTCTATGCAGTAATATCCTGTGCAATTCGCAAGTATGTGGATGGAGCTGGATTTTCTTTTTTTTTCGACTTTGCTTATTTCTTCTAATATTACATTGGAGCTGATTCCGTGTGTTTAAGTCCCCCTCTTTGCTAGTTGGGTGAATATATTGTTTTCGCCTGGTTCATTGAGTTTGCCTAGGCACTCCCACGCCATTTTGGAACTGATTACACGAGAGCTCAGTGGTTTAATGGCTGCTTGAATATCCGATATTATGCTTCTCTTAGATTTGATTTCACTTATCTTTTAACCGTTTTTTTTTCAGAATGAAGAGTGGGAAAAATTCCAAGACGATCTTCTAACATCCGTTAGAGTTGCCAACGATTTTAAAACCGAAGCCCAACAAGATCTCCAACGCATGATCTTGGAAAATAAACAAATCAGAGAGAGAGAAAGACAATTAAAAGCGGAAATTGAAAAATTAAAGGGTAAGTACCAATTTTTCTTTTCCAGTGGAATCATGTAGTATTGTTCAAAACAGTTACAATTAAGGGATCTGAACAGTGCAGCATTTTTCTGTGGAACTGTGAATCAGAAGAGAGTCCTACTTCTCTGTGTTCTAGGATTCCATATTACTATGCATTTCGCATTCCACAGAATCTGCAATCTTTTTGCTCCATTATGTTGAGCTTGTTGAGGTGCCCATTCAGGAATTCTGTTGGGACACCTGTCAAAACTCTTAGTGAAGTCTTAATTTGACTTTGGCATAAATTTGTTCTGATCTGGTTACAGTTTTTTCAGGAAATCTTTGATAGCCTCGGATCCCAATGGTCAGATCTTATCTTTTTCTCGGGGTTGCACATTTCTTTCCATGTTTTCTTAGGGCTGATACCTCAAAAGTGTGTTTTGGTCTCTAGTTCATCTTCTGTTTTATTTCCTCATATTCCAATATGTCCTAGAACCCACAATATGTATCCTACGTGAAGATAATCCGTTACCTTTTATCTCTTTTTTGATTCTACAGATGGTTTTTCAACTTTAAATACAGGGTGTTTTAATTGTAACTGTTTTGTTGATAACAGCTGAAAAATCACAATGATACTTTTGTATCAAAGCTGTTTCAAATGGTTCCATTATTACATTATTACAGCTTATATGTAATTGTACGCCTAAAATGATGTTTTATTTATTTAACGCCATATTTCCAGACATAATAAAAACGTTACTCGATAGTTTTTAACTGTGATTGTGGGTTTAGTGTTACTGTGCTTTGAAAAAACTTTTTTTGTGCTTTAAAATCTATTCCAGTACTGCTTTTTGTGTATGTGTGAGCGGTGAAAAAGAAGAATAAGTGGAAAACTTATCGCTGTTCTGTTTTTGCCCATTTAAATTAGGTGGAACATTGAAATCTTCCGATAAAGAAAATCAAGATATGGATTTATTAATAAAGAGACCTAATAGGAAGATTAAAGAAAGAGTGAAACAACCTATTGCTACTGTACCTAGTAGTTCAAAGATTGATAAAACTCCCACAGTTGTAGTGAAAAGAAGAGAAAATAAATCTTTAAAATCGAAACGTTTGAAAACACTTTCCGTGGAAGAAGAATTACTGTTAAGCTCTTTAAACACTTACCACGCCGACATAGACAAAACTATACCTGACGAATTTCTTACCGAAGAACAAAAAGTGATAAGAAAATTGAAAATAATCTACGAAGATGATTATCTGAAAGTTAAACCAGTAGCTCCGAAAGCCAAAGATCAACTGGCTATCAGTAAGCCACTATTAGATTCAGTTTTAACGAATCCCAAACTAATGGAAATCCTTAAAAATCCTAAAGTAAAAACCGTTGAAGATATGGCGTCTTTCGAAAAAGAAGCGCCGGAAATCAGGAATATTATTAGAGATATCGGCAGAACTACCAAGGGAAAAAGCGAGAGTTTATCTTCTCCTATGGACCAAAAAAGAATTTCTTTAATCGGTAGAAGCATGAGTGTCGACCAATTACCTCATTTAAATCCCTTGGATACCAGTTTAAAATTATATAGAACTATAGAAGCTGAAGATTTAACAGAAGAATCACCGTTAAATTTCGACCAACGCGTATCAAGTCTAGTACCGAGCGATTCAGTTTCTAACTGCAACAAAAGATATTCAGATTTTGCCGTAGTCGTAAATAATGAACAAAATAAACATATTTTTAATCAAAGTGTAAAATATTCCACTCTAGAAAGAATAGTGAAGTCAATTCCTAAAAACACACCGGAATCTAAGTTGAGTAAAGAGCAACAGTTCGCTCTAAGACTTCTAACAGCTTTAGAAGAAAGAAAGAACACTTTGAAAAAGTCCGACAAAGCTAAAACTTTACCTATAAGTAAACCAACTGAAGAATCTGTTCTTAAAAATAAAAAGCTAAAAGAAATTATATACGATCCCGATATTAAAGATATCAGACGAAAATCCGATGTACTAAATCAAGCTCCTAAAGTGGTACCGACAATAGTTAGAACAAGTAAAAGTTGCGAGGACATAACTTTTTCTTTCGATGAAAAAATCATTAATATGTATAACAGTCCTAGTGATTCCTCTTTATCTAGTGCTGAATTTAACATTGAAACTAACGAGGTAGGACCGTATAATGAAAAATCTTTTAGCAACACTCTACTAAGACCTTTACCAACACAAAACTTTTCTAAAACAGTAGAATTAGTAACTTTTTCAAGGCCAAATTCTTTAGATGAAGATAATAATATAGCAGTTCGTAGCAGCAAGCAAAGTCTACAAGATGCTGAAGTTATTATACACAAAGTAAATGTAAATATCGATGAAGGTGCAGAAGAAGTGAAAGCTAGAGATACGTTTGTGGATTCTTTAATATACAATGATACTTTGAAAAAGAAATTTAAAGATCCTGAGGTAGGAGATAAACCACTGGATGATCAGCCAGCTCTTCATTTTGCAAAGATAGAAACGATACCGGTTTCAAAAGTGGATGAAGATGATTCTTTAAACTACAGTGATACACTAGAAAGAGCTAAGCAAAGAGGACCTTACAAATCGAAAGCAGAAGAAAATTTTATTAGTAGTCCTTTACCTGATGTTGATAAAGCCATTGATAATATAACTGAAAAATTGGATCAGATTAAAAGACTAATAGACGAAGATAAACAAAAACTAGATGAAATTGATAAAGAAAAAAAGAAGAATGATACTGAAAATACAACCGACGATACAGATGGGTGTGTAGACGAATCTGGAGAATATGGTTATCACCAGATATTGAAGGAAAACAGAGCTGGGGTAACTTCGCCTTTAAACTACCGTTTAAGTTACCGAGGGGTAGTTAAAGAGATTAAAAACAGATTTTCTGTTGATGATACATTTGTAGAAGAGTCTAAGCCCGAAATAAATATCGAAATGAGACAGAAAAATATAGAAAATATAGATAAAGAAATGGAGCGTATATTTGAAAATTATTTAAAAACAAGAGTTTCGCAGGTGATTAAACAAACTGAAGATAAATCTAAAAATACATCTACACTGATTAAGAAGGAAGATTTCCCGAAAGTTGTTACATTAGAAATTGAGGATATTGATAAAAATGATAACAAACCTGAGTTGGCAGAAAGTAAGATTCCACCTCCATTAAATTTGGACGCAACAGAAACTGCAAATGAAGAAAGTATAGACGATTTCGATTTCTCTAAGCTGTCTCCTAAAGAACTTACATTTTCCGATGATTCATATTTTGAATTGAAGAATGGACAAGTAACTAATGTTAAAGCATTTGGAGAAGTTGATGAAGAATATCCACAACAAGAGTCTGAAAATGTTTCAAAAGAACTTCTCCCAACAAATGGTGCGAATTTAAATTTGCATTCACAAAATATAGTATCTACCATAGAAGTAGAAGATATTATTGAAAATCCTTCAAATGAAGATACTGTAGAAGTTGAAGAAACAGACTTTGAACAATCCCAACTATCAAAAATACAAACGTCTATTCAAGAATTTGATGATAAAGCTGTTAATGATGTAAACGAATTGACTGAAGAAGATTTGGATATTATTCGTAACGTTAAAAACCAGACATATTCTAGACCTGTGTCAGATATTAACGATGAAGATCTTAAACTTATCCAATCATTATCAGGTAGTTATTTAACGGACAATGATCATACAATCCTAGAAACAGTTTTTAACGTTGTCACAGAAGATATTAGTATACCCAAAACTGATAAAAACTTATTTGAAGTTGATACACAGCAAAATATTGGAGTGCTGACAGAGGAAGATCCAGATTCTGTAAAGTTTGGAAATGAATATAGTTACAAACACAAAGAAAGTGAAGGTTTTATAAAACATTTAGATTTCGACTTAAACAAAGGAGATTCTAAAATTCCAAGTGAAACTTTGTGCAGTGTTGTATTTGAAGATAGAAATTATTTAAAAGAGAAGGAAGGGAAACCTGATATGGATCAAAAAGATCTTGAATTTATTGGCAATATAACAGAAGAAAATGATGATAATCTTGGAAAAGCTAAAGATAATACTCCATTTAAAGCAAGAGTAGAATCAACTAGTAAAGCAGATGCTGATGATTTAGAAACACTACTCGGAAAAATGAGCTCCAGAAGAAATAAAGTTGTGAAGAAAAGTACACAGAGAAGTGGAAATTTAAATATGAAGGAAGGATCTGAGATTAGACAATTTAGTACTGAAGAAGAAGATATTGGGGCCACAAATGAAAAATATTCCAAGAATATTGATAAAGAAATTTCGTCTTTAGAAGTGGAAGAGACTGTAAAAAGTGAAAACAATGCTGGTCCTGTATTAAACGAAACAGGCACTTTAGATAGGAGCAAAGAAAGACATGTAATCTTATACAGAAATAGAACGTCCGAAAACAGAGAAGTAAGAAGTCTTCATTTGGATAAAGAAGTAGATATTACTTCGAAAGTACTTTCTCGTTGGTCTGTATCGACAGACAAACCCACTACAAAAACAGAAAAAAAAGTTAAATCTTTCGCCCGACACTTTGAACGTTTATCACTACAAAGAGTTAATAAACCAGAACCTGTTTACGCAAACATAGGAGTTTTAGCAAGAACGCAGCATTCGATATCTTTTTCATCGGTCAGAACAACTGAGAAGAAGCCTTTACCTGTACCGCGTGCAAAAAATCAAGTCGCCAACAGTCTAAATGACAGTTATCCAAATGGCAGACATGCCGTAATGGATAAAATGACCGAGGGAAGTAAAAATTTTAGTGATGAAACTGGTCGAGAGAATGTCGTCGAAGAAATTTCAAGTACTTTAGTGAACATACCGAAGCTCGATGGCCTTCCTTCAGATATTGAAAAACCAAAACAAAATGATGAAAAATTACTTGAACCAGAATCTCAGAATGAGGAAGAAGATGCTGCAACTAAATTGACAGCGAGTAAATTAGGTATCAAGAAGTCTGAGAAGTTTTCGGATAAAATGAATTTATTACCCAATAATGAAAACGTGCAAGAACAGTTGGACGAAGGCGGAGGGGTAAGTACGTTTTAATATACAATATGTCCCCCTAAGTTAGAATCATAAGTAAAACTCTTTTATTATCAATTTTAGGAAGAAAAGGTATTTCTCATAAAAAGTTCTGCAAAACCTATAATACAGTCATCAAATATCAAATTTTTTAGTCGTATATCGTATATTAGGTTTGTCAAAAAATATTAGTTTCATTCGAGAGTAAAGTACTTTTAAATTTGACAATGTCGAAAAATGTTACTAAAAAAAGTTGATTAGAATTTAAAACTACGATTAAATATGTAGGTAATTACATTCATTTAAATTGAAACTTCAGATTATTTTATTTTTTACCAATGTTTCTATATTGAATGAACATTTATCTCTTGTGATTACGAAACATATGATAATCTTTTAGGTTTTCCATGTTTTTTAATAACTGCATTTAAAACGCGAAATAAGTGCATATTCATTTATTTTGCAAATAAAAAAATACATTCAAACACTAAGTTATAAAATTAACATCATCCTAATGTTAGAAACCATCAAATTTAATTTTTACTCATACTAATCCTTCGACATATCCAACTTTTTTTAGTACCATTTTTCGATATTGTCAAATTTAAAGGTACTTTACTCTTGGGTTAAATTCATATCTTTTGACAAACCTCGTATACGACTGAAAAATTTGATATTTGATGACTGTATTCTAGGGTTTAGATAATGCAAAACTATTTATGAGGAATAACTTTTTTTCCTAGAATTAATAATAAAAAAGTTTTCCATATGATTCCAACTTAGGGGGACATATTGTATAAATAGTTGATTTTTGGTACCGGTAAAGTACGTGACCCTTGGAAATTCGCGTGATCTTGGTAAATTTCGGGTAAAACTAACTTTTTTGCTGTTTTTACGCGTTTGTTTTTCCGGATATTATAATTGTTTGAAATTTATACCTCCAAGTTTTTAGTCTTTGTTATTTTAATGTTTTATGTTACTTGTAGAGCCATTTTGACCCATTAAGTTTCTTTTTTGACTCATAATTTCATCAAAATGTCACAAAATTTAAATAAAAACATGAAAATAAATTAAAATTGAAGTAAGATTAAAAATATTTGAACATTCCCAGAGTTGCGAAATTTACCAAAACGTTATTTTTCAGTACTTAATAATTTTAAATTTGTTCTTAGGCCACTTCGTCCTACTCCCTAATAGCCGTGGCCAACACAACGGAAAAATTAGACCTTCGAACGCCCTCAGAAGTTGTAATCGACCCTTCGAACAACAAAACGAACGTTTCAAACCTAAATCTTATAAACCTGGAAAGCTTAGAAACTCCAAGTTTCGAAGAACCTTATTTGGACGCATTTAAAACCTCCGAAGAAAAACTCTTAAACAAACAAAAAATGGGTTACAATATAACTTACTTGGGAGAAGTTAGCGACACGGAAAGTTTCGATGATCCGAAGTTGTCTGTTGAAGGTGAACATAATTCAAAACCGAAAATAGTAGATTTTGTACCTTTGGACGATGCCACCAAACCGTTTTTTGCTAATAATAACAATATTCCCGAGTACAATACATTAGAAAGAGAAAAAGTTTATCACGTCCTACAAACCGCTTCTGTATCTAACGCTGCTAAAATTGAAGGAGTTGAAAAAACCGCGGATGTAGCAAAGAGCGAAATTAAATTCAAACCCGTTAATACACCGGTGAAAGAAACTGGAAAAATATTACCAGAACAAACATCTAAAGTTAACCTGGCAAAAAGTTTAGACAACATCGAAAGAAATCCCAACGATAACTTACCTTCAACTACGAGCAACACTGAATACACGAAGAAAAAAAGCACGTATTCGGCTGCAAAGAAGGTATTTCAAGAGTTGGAAGCTAAAAATTCCATAAAAATCGCCTCGAAAGATAATCCAGAGAGCGAAAGCGTAAAATCGAGTATTAACATTTCACTTACAGGAAAAGCTGCAATATCTACAGAATCTAAATCGATAGTTAGTGATAAGGAAGTTGAATTGACGCAAGAAGAAATTGATAAAGAGATATAGTATATTATTTTGACGTACCTACCCTTTGTTGATATTGTTTTTATATTGTACCTTGTCAAGATTTATATAAAATATATTAGAAATAAATTGAATGTGTATTTCCCAAAACGGAATTGGATTTTTGTTACTTCATTTTTTTGTACAACTTTTTCCACTTATCCATCTACCATCTTGTATATGAGAAACATGTCTAAACCATCTTGTCCATCTTCACCCAAATGATCTTGACTCCCCTTTCTTCTATACCCATCCTCTGCCTATTTCTTCCAATATTTCATTGAAGTTGAAACTGCAAAAGGTTTCTATCTCCTCTCTCTGCTAGTTTATCTCCTATTTCATTCCCTTCCATTCCAGTATATATGCTGAATCCAACAGTAAGGTGACCATGTTGGTCTCGCCCAGCTAGAACTGCACAAGAACTTTTTTTTCCAAAATTAAACTGGGCATACTTTCCTACAGCTAAATTTTCGTTTGAAAGATACCTGGGGGTTTTTCAAGCTTCCACACTGTTTGGAAGCCCCTCTAGGTCAAGCTAGGAACTTGAGATTTCTCCTGTTCAGTTTAAATAAGAAATATTTTCCCTTGGATGAATATTTTTTGATTTACCAAGACTCACCCATATTATATTCAACAATAAATTACCAGGGATAGGAAATATAAATATGGACCTGAAATGGTGCAGAAAACACCGAACTTTAATGACACCTCCGTCCTTCCATCTTTTCATTTCTCAATCACAATCTAGAGCTATATATCTATTCATTTGGTTCCAGTCATGTTTTCTTTTGAAAATTACGAAATAAATTTTAACTCCAAAGCTTTTTGGTACCACTGCAACCAGTTATCCAAATTGGTATGTATTTTGTACTGTATTTTAAATTTATTGTCATATAATATATGTGGAGGCGTACAGTTACTGTTAAATGTAAAATCTACCGGATACTTTTTTAATACATTGTTTTTTTTTGAAATTTTAGTAGTATCTGAACCAGTTCCGTTGAGACCTTCAAGTTTTCCCGGGGAAGAAGTGGCTTTACGTAGAAAAAATATCGTTTTAAGCCGTCAAAACAGCAGACAATCAGTTAAATCCTTAATTGAAAGTATAGAGAGCCAAGGAAAACCCGGTGTACCCAAAACAAGTAAGTGTACATTGAATATTTAAATTAATTGTAATTTTTCATAATTTTAATTTTACTTTCAGCTCTTAATACTGTTTCGCGAAGTAGTTCGACGTCTTCCGTCAATTCGGCTACGTCGGATATAAGAAGTCCTTCGAGTCTTTCTATATTACCAACACCTTCGCCTATTTCTCCTTTACGAACACCTGATTGGGCGGATATAAATACGAACGTCACTCAGGCTAAAACTCCTTTGAAAGAACAACAACCTAATAAGTTGAATAGGGAGTGGAACAAAAGTGGTAATTATTTTTTAAAATGTTTTTGTTTTAATATCAGATTTCAAACTCTACAATTTTTGTTCTAGAATCAATAACAAAGACTGATATAGTAAAACCCAAAAATGAAGATGGCTACAGAGAAACGATTCTACAAAAAGGAATTGATTTTTCAAGAAGAAATAGCTATTCTGATTTAAGTGAGTACAGTTAGAATTTTTCATAGTTCCTTAATTTAGGGAAATTTTGACGATTTGACAACAATGCACTGTAGATATTCTTATTTAAGTTGATAAAATGTATCTGGAATGTGTAATACTTATACGCCTCTTCTAAGTAGGCCTTCAAACAAGGGCCATATTTTTCTGATCTCGTCTCGCTCTCTTCTCGGTTTTGTTCCGTCACCTCTAGTCTCGTTCTCTTCTCCTCTCGTACCGTTCTCTTCTCTTCTCGTCTCGCTCTCTTCTCGGTTTTGTTCCGTCACCTCTAGTCTCGTTCTCTTCTCCTCTCGTCTCGTTCTCTTCCCCTCTCGTCCCGTTCTCTTATCCTATCGTCTCGTTCTCTTCTCGGTTTTGTTCCGTCTCCTCTCGTCTCCTTATCGTTTCCTCTAGTTTCGTTCTCCTCTTCTCTCTTCTCGTTCTCTTTTCGTCTCCTCCCGTCTCGTTCTCTTCTCGCCCCTCTCGTCTCGTTCTCTACTCGTTCTCGTTCACTTCTCGTTCTCTTCTCGTCTCAATCTCTTATCGTCTCAATTTCATATCGTCCCAATCTCTTATCGTCTCGTTCTCTTCTCGGATTTGCCCCGTTCCTCTCGTTCTATTTTTGTCTCGGTCTCTTCTCGTCGAGATTGAGACTTTACGAGGCGACTTTTGCCTTATCACGTAGAAGTTCTCTTAAGTAGGTACTTGAAATTGAATTCATGCATAAAAGCTGTTTTCGGCGAGACGAGACAACTGGTTACGAAACGAGATCGAGACTTTAAGAGGCAAGTTTCGCTTTATATTTTCTTGAATGTAGCTCAAATGAATTTTTGAATTAAATAAATAATTACGAATTTTTAGGTGAAAGGAAAGATCCCTTGAACGGATTGGTAAAAAACGGCGGCTCAAAACGGAACGCCCTATTAAAATGGTGCCAAAACAAAACCGTCGGTTACAGAAACATCGATATAACAAATTTCAGTAGCTCCTGGAACGACGGACTAGCACTGTGTGCATTGTTGCATACATACTTGCCAGATAGAATACCATATGACAGTTTAACGCCTCAAGAAAAAAGAAGGAATTTTTCTTTGGCGTTTTCGGCCGCAGAGAGCGTTGGAGTACCTACGACTTTGGTAAGTACCAATACTAAACTTCTTCAACACCGACATCTTTGGGATTTGAAACATATATAACTTGTCAAACGTAGGAAGAATATAGGAGGTATATGATGTCTTCCTCTAATAGCGTGTATGCTATATACACACAGACAATGAAAGGAAACTTGTGATCGTCTGTCTCTTTCTCTCTCACCGGAGCTCAGACGGACATTCCCACTTACACAGCGCCCTATGGCTTGTTGTCTCTATAATCTCTATGAGGAAGAAACGCGAGTTTATAAATATGGTGACAGGGAATGGACAGTGGGTGAATACATCAGTACAGTTGGGCGTATCGCTTATCTCTCTTGTATACAGCCAGTCACATTCCACGGCTCTTTCTATGTTTGACAAGCTGAATATTGGTAGGAGTTAGCGTGCGAGAGAATGATACTCTTGCCTCTCTTGTCTACCAAGCGTGGTACACATGTATTAATTTTTCTCTTGATGATGTATTTATTTTTAGAATATCACTGATATGGTACAATTGGAGAGACCGGATTGGCAGCAGGTGATGAGCTACGTGACAGCTTTATACAAACATTTCGAGGCTTGAGACAAATATGACGGGAGGATGATTATTGTTTCTGTGATAACAGCTTTTGTATCAGTTTTTAAAGTACTGAATAGTAGTTCTTTGATTTTTTCAACGGAAAGTTCCATATTATGTAAAGAAAAAAAAACTGAAGCCTTCCTCTTTTTTTTTGTTTTTATTAAAAATAACAAGAATGTTTTTTTACCAAAGACGAAACGTAACTTTTAATTTTCGTTGTTTTCTTTTAAATGTTAGAGGGAATTTTTGATAAGGTTTTACAATGAAGAATATGAAAAAAAATTATATCTATTTAAAATATGTATTTTGTATTGATATTTACTCACTTTTTCTATAATCTAGTCATGTAGCGTTTAATTTATGGACATGGAATCAACATTCGGTGTACAGGGTGTCACAATTATAAAAGTCAAGTCTCTACAAACAAAAATATAAGAAAAGAACATTAAATCACAATTTTTTTGTCGTCTATTCTGAGACATACTGTATATTAATTAACAATTGAGTGTGATATTTTCATAATTGCAGCTGTCTGTAGTCTCACTTTTCTTGGTGTTAATTTGACCCACTTCCTAGTTTCCAATTGAGTGTTACGACTGATGTGGACATCCTGTACAGTTAAATTTAGTAAAAGTAACAAGACTGCTTATATTAGGTGAAAAATATGTGTATAGTTAACTTTTTCAAGAAGCTATTTAAATATTCGATAATTGAAAACTAAATTCGCATTTTTAGAGTATTAAGGTTTTGATTTTGCTGTCGAATAGGATATTTTAATGCAGTTTTACCAATTTTCATAAGTATCCCGTTACACACTCTCATTTTCTTCTTTACTTTCAAGTTAAAGTATACTTGAGCCACTCTGTATGGAAAAATACACTGTAATGGTTATAAAAGCTTTTTGATTTTTGAATTGGTAACTGCTTTATGAAATTTCCGAAGGGAAAGTTTGATACTGACTGAATTGATAAAAAGTTTGGATTTTTTTATCAAGAAATTAATTCTAGATCATCGGTCTTCACCAAACTTTTTCCCTAAGATGAGATCGATATATTTTTTAGAATAATAAATGCATATATCAGTGTTTCATATAGTTATAGAAAGTTGTCGATACTATTTGTTGTTATTTTCGAGATAATTGATATTGTTTGTGGAATAAAGTACTATTCGTTTCATTATTTGTGTTTTTTTTTTCATTTACCCCTACCTTTTTGTCACCATTTGGTGTTGGTAAAGTCACCGGTAACCATCCATCACCTAAGACATTTTGTAAAATTTCACCTCAAAATTCTTAATACTTATGTGAGACCAACCCTAGAGTTTGTCGGTCTTGTGTGGAATACCGACTGGGTATAAGATTCCAATCCAACTGTCTTGAAACGGTGCAGAGATGGGCAACAAGAATTCCAAATGGACTACGCCGTCGTTCTTAGGAAGAACGCCTAAAGGTACGTTTTCCTTCACACTCGCCAGTCGCTAGTAGCCGTGAAAAAGTAGCGACGACCTATTCACCAAGACACCTATTCATGTTTTTAAACCGGAGTGTTTTCCTACTCGCTACTGAGTAGCTGCTACCCAAATTATGTCGCTATTCGCCTAGTCGCCGGTCGCCAGACCTCTGGGAGCAGACAAGCGACTGATTCGTGACGATTTTTCAGGTAGGATAGTGTTTTGAAGGTTATTTTGCATTCGAATTAATTCGTTAAATTTCGATTCATTATAATCCAAATGTTTATTAATCAAACTAGAGTGAAATCTTTCATACTACTTATTTTTAAACATTGGCAATACCTTTTCACGCCTTCTTTCAGACTAGTGCTAATTGAAGAAGCAAATTTTCATTTTGAGCCTGATAATGTAGAAACCTTTAAATTTCTCTTTGGTTAGAAATATTCATTTTATTATTATAGGTGTAGCAGAAAAATATAATAATACAATAATTATTAATATAAAAGCGACTGCTATAAAATGAAATTTGTTGACGAATATTTAACAAGATCCGATGCTGGTAATTATTGATTTCATAGCCTTTTCGAATTTGGCTGAAAACGATCCTGATGATTTTATTTATTAAATTTAAGGTTAGCTATATGTCAAAATAGCAAATAAAATAAACGACATGCCGAAAAGAAGGGTATTATTTTAACTATATACTTACGATCTTATCGGCCTACCAAAATTGACAATCAGTGATTCTATTAGTGATTTTTTTGAGTCGTATTCGCTTACTTAATCATGTGTTTTCTGCCGATTTTGGCAAATATTTAACGTAGATAACAACAAGAGAAGTCATTTTTTATGCAATAAACTATTATTCTTGGTACAATGTTGCCTATTGTGAGGGAAGGTCTTTCAATGGCAAAAACCTATGGAAACAAATCACTGGGGGTTACAGAGTCCGCTGTAGTGGGCAGAAATAATAATTGTCGTCCCGAAATTTATTTGTGAAGGGGGTTTATCTTCTAAATTCAAAATTAGATTAAAAGATCTCTTATACTCTGAGTTTAGAAATTATTGTGCTATACTTTTCAGTCCTAGGGCTAATTTTTGAGAAACTGATTGGAAAATAATATTAATATTTCAATAAAAATATATTTGACGACTGTCAATTTTGAATTTCGGTATTTTTCCAACTCGATTATTTTTCTGAAACACCGGAATTCATTTAAAAAACGAACAACTAAAAATAGAATAACATTAAGTGATAAACAAAATTTATTCAACAAAAAACTTCCAAAACCCCGAACCCAATGCAAGGTTGTAATACCCGACTGCCCTTGTAGTTAGCCCGAGCCTGTACACAACGACGGCGTGTCGACACAGTAATGAAAAGGCGTCGCGACGCTGAGATATCAACATGCAACAGGCGGCAGTTTGTTTGCGAAGCGCGTAGCAGGTGGTTGGGAAAAACTTTTATCGGGATTATTTTATCGGGATTATTTTATCGCGAATTTCTTCACGCTTCAGTTTTTCGGACTTTTTTCTTTTCGTGGGTAGTACAGTCAATAAAGTTGTTAGAAAAGGTGAGTTAAATATTTGTTTTATAAATTAGTATGATTTTTAAAAATCACAGACAATTAGTAGGGTTTTTTTTGATAATTTTTTTTTGTTTTTTAAATTTTCTTTTTACTCAAATTTCTTGCACTAAGTTTGAATACTTATGTTTTGAGGTGATGAAACATAAATTTGAAATTATAAGACAGGACGGACCTTTTAAAAGGCTGTAGGGTCATAATCATTAGTTCATTACAATAAAAACGGGTTTGGTTAAATGAAAGTAACATGACAGTGGCGTTACTAGAGGTTCTGACAGAATTTTTCCCCAGTACACGATTATACGGACTATTTTTTGAAACAACATATAACAAATTTCCCATAAAATCATGATTTCTACAAAGTAACTATATGTAAAATTATTCGTTAAAAATAAGTCCTAATTCCTAATAGAATGATCAATTAATTTCTTTATCTTTTCTTGACAGTAAAAAGTTGACCAATTAAAATTTTAAACTTATAGATTTGTTTATAATGTTTTAATTACGAGAACTTGTATAAAGTTCATTAAATTGGAAAAAAATACAACTGAAAAAATAATTTGTTTACAACGAGACATCTCGATCTTCATACAGAAGTTCCAAACTGATCTCTTTAATGTACAAAAAGTTTCCAGCTGCCACATAATGTATCTTAAAAGTTAGTGAACTAAGTCGAGATATGAAGGACGTAAAAAGCAAGAAGATTGGAATATAGATAATACGCCAACTCCAAAAACACTCATGATGCAATTTTAGTAAAACTAAAATTACTTTTCGTATTTACATAGATAATGCAAAATAATTATTTTTATACGCGACATTTGTTTTGTTTCAATTAAACTCTTATCATTACAAAGATAATAATAATAATTTTCGTATACAAATGAAAATAAATAATTCACAAGGCTGTACAACTGCAAGTGCCTTAGGGGCTGTCGGGGATATAGGGCTAGTTCTCTTATCTGATAATACCCTGTATCTGTATCTGTAGAGTAGGGAGTGTGAGTGTGTAGGCTCACAGCTGTGACCCATTGTACATCCTCCCGAGGAGTTGTCCTCCTAGGTCATTGTCCATCCTGTCCTTCTCAGGAAGGTGGTCAGGTCACTAGGAGACATCTCCTTTATATCGGCAGGTGTAGGCCAAGACTCACCGAACACACACTCTCTTATTGACGATAACTCCGGACACTCGCATAAGACATGCCTGACAGTTTCATCTTCCTGTTCACACATCCTGCATAGAGGTGTGTCCACTAGCCCCATAGTATGGAGGTGTTTCCTTAGTTGACAGTGACCAGTCAGAGATCCTACTGTTAAACGTAGGTTTTTCCTGGTCATCGCCAAATATTTCTTCGGTGCCAGCTTCCCAAGGTCGCCCAGGGTGATCCTGATAAGACTGCATCATTTGGTTCCATCCCATCTCTTAAGGGATTGAGCATGGGTGTAACGTTTGGCTAGTTCCGCAATTGTCGAAGTCGTTAGGCCGTAGGTGTAACTGGGTCCTAGAATTTTTAGTCCAGGGGCTTCCCTGGCTAAAGAATCAGCAATGCGATATCCTCTACTACTGTCGTGTCCTTTAACCCACCTCAGGATAATATTGTTATCTGCCGAGGCGTCAGCTAAATCTTGGTGGCACTCTAGTACTAGCTTCGATATAACACGTTGTCTGTTCAAGGCTAATAGGGCTTGTCTACTATCAGTGCAGATTATTATGTTTCTGCCAGAAATTACTCTTCTGGTTATTCCTTTTGTAGCAACTGAGATACCAGCCAGTTCTGTTTGATCCACGCTGGTATTGTTTCCCATTCCCCACATAATCTTTAGGCTTAGTGCTGTCGAGTAAACTCCACATTCTGAGCCTTCTTTCATTTTTGAACTATCTGTATATATGCGTATTGCATTTGCAGCATCTGGCTCTGTGTTCTGTTTTATTTGAATTTTGTAGGGTTTGTTGAACAAAAACCTGGGTTCAATTGCATCATTGGCTGCCTGCAGCAGAGGTAGCAGAGTGAGCGCTTCCTGCCATAGGCTTAACCTCAATTGACCCACTCCTACTTTGGGGTTTACACCAGCCGTGCGCAATCGTACCATGGCCATTAACGCAACCTCCTTGACGTGCAGGTCCAAAGGGGTCAGACCAGTAATTAGATCCATTGCTGCGGATGGTGTTGTTCTCATGGCTCCTGTGATGTTTAAACAAGCCATTCGCTGTATTTGATATAATTTTTGGATGGCCGTTGCTTGTCGGTCCCCATGCAATTGCTCCATACGTTAACATGGGTATTATTATTGCAGTGTAGATCCAGGTGACCACACGGGGTGACAGACCCCATGTGCGTCCCACTGTCCTCCGACACTGCTCATAAGCTACATATGCTCTTTTTGCTCCGCTGTGTAGATGAGAGTTCCATGTTAGTTTCCTGTCGAGGGTAATACCAAGGTATTTCACCTCTTCCGAAAAGTTTAGTTTGCTTTCGAAGATTTCGGGAGGTTTCAAACCCGATAAACTTATTTTCCCGGTGAAAAGGACCATCTCAGTCTTTCTGGGATTGATCGATAGTGAGTGTTCCTTACACCATTTTTCAATTAATTTAAGCCCATCCTGCGCTCTATCGCACAGTGTGTTCACAAATTTGCCAGTCTGCAAGATAACTATGTCATCTGCGTATGCAATTGTGTAGAATCCATTGTTGTTGAGGTGATTAATTAGGGTGTCTAGGACTATGTTCCACAAAAGGGGTGATAAGACTCCTCCTTGTGGACATCCCCTCATGACGAGTCCTCTTACTGTGATGTCTTCTACATTGATACTTATTGCTCTAACCTAACCTATATCTTATCTGACTGTGAAGCACTGGACTCGAGGAGACAAACAATCTTCGGAGAAGCCAACGTGCCACCTGAAGTATAATGCACACATCCAATAGACCTATATCGTCTATTCGAAGGTACGGGGATAACTGGATGGGTGGACTAAATGTGGGAGTAGAGTACAATAAGCCAATAGGCTGCAGTGCTCCCGGCATCAGAACGGCTCCCAAAACACAAAAAATGGTCTTTCAAGTGAATAAATTATTATTGGAAAATATTTACTTGTTGTTTTATTTCATAACGGTACTTACTTACACCTCTCGTATTTTACCTTTGACGATAAGGTATATATTCCCAATGAAGACATCTGATAATACTGTGAACATAGTATTGCAGTGTGACCTCGTCATAGACAAAATCCTGGAGGAATTTAGGGGCTATACATCCCAGATGATCTGACAAAACATGTAGTGGCAACTAATTATATCGGAGGTGATGGAATTGGTGTCTGAAGAAACGAAAGAAAACCTGTGCTCATTCACTAGAAACAGGAAGCTTGAAATACTAAAACTGCCTAGCTTCTTCAACGTGTAGATGTGTCTAAGCCAGATAGTCTCGTATCTGGATATACTTCTGAATTCAAAACTAACCTGGAATTCACTACAACACCACAAAACCTATAAAGGAAAAATGGACCTTATGATTGCCAAATATTTTGGGAAGCATTTTGGATGAAATCATCAAATCGTAGACATCATACATCACACACTGGTTGTATATGTACCTGTGTATGTATTGAGACCCATGGTTATCTAAACTATAGTACATTAGTTTGGTGGCCAAAAACATATCAAAGAAAAGTCAAACTTACTGTAGATATTAAAACTTCAGAGGCTTGCCTGTCTGTTTATAATCTACACTGAGTGCAATGATGGTATATTGTTACTAGCGTCATCTATCCAAAACCTCTCGAACTATTATTTTCGCATTATTTTATGTTGAAAATTCAAGCAGAAAAACCGTGCTCCTGATCATCTCACCTCTCCCTATCTGGACCTAATCTAAAGGGGGTATAGAGGTCCAAAGATCATTCAGCTCTCAGATAATCAGGCACCACTGAAATATTTAGTAGCTTTATTCGGGTTTTTGTTTGTGGGCAGTCCGTAAACCAATCTGGAATTGCGCAAAACTATTTGCTTACTTTATTCAGTCCTAAGAACTATTTTAGGACCGTTTACAATTGAACGGAGTTTTTAATATCTTGTAAGACTTCTGGAATTATAAGATTATTAATCACATCAAGAAGAACATCGTCTTCACTTGATGATGATGATGAACTATGTTCAAATAATTCCATAGAATCATTAGCATCCAGTTGGTAAATATTAAATTTGAGAAGTAAAAATAGAAAAAAAAACCTCTACCTCTAACCTCTGCGAATTTACAAAATAGCTCCCACTCTCCTCCTTTGCAAATGATTTGAGCATGCGTAAAAAATAATCCGAAAATCGTCCTAGCTCGAGACTGGGAACTGGCTTAGACGGTTTTCGAACCGTCCAAGAACTGCTCTTAAATAAACCCGAACGCCAAACTGCGGCTGTCAGAGCCATCCTGTTAAAACCCGAACAAGCCAATTTCGACTACGCAAACTCCGGACAGTCTTAGAACAGTAATTGCATGAACCCGAATAAAGCTAGATGTCTGAGATCAGATCTAGATCTAGACTGGTATGGTACTACTACTACTAAATGTGCAGGCGAGCCTTGTCCTGGACAACTCAAGCCAAGGTTCCGACACTGAGGCCACTGGCGGGCCCATTGTGCCAATCCTGCTACCTAGTCATCCATGAAGCCGAGCCCTTCAATAAAGGCCGCAACCTTTTTCAGTGGATGCCTGCTTGTGTCTCCAGGAGCCATGACAGTGACACCGAAGATTCGCCTGCGTAATACAGCCCAGTGTGGACACTCTAAGAGAACATGAACTGACGTTTCATCAGTCATGCCGCAACCCCTACATAGGGAACTTTCCTCTACTCCTAGATTGTAGAGGTGCTTCCTCATACAGCAGTGCCCTGTTAGGAGTCCTGCTATATTCCTTAGCCTACTCCTTGGTAGTTCAATGGCTGCCCTGGCGTGTCCATCAGTCCATCCCTTCAGTAGAAGTTTGGATTGTCTAGGACCCTGCAGAGCATTCCAATGAGCGAGGTGCTGATTCCTCAGCCACTTCTTCGTCTCCTTGCGTATTCTTTGTTTTGTTAGGCCCAAGGTCGGGCCCGGGCCGCAAAAAGGAGCTGCCGCCCCTTCCGCAGCCAGTGCATCCGCCATCTCGTTGCCTTCAAAACCAGAGTGGGCTGGAATCCGTTCTAGCCGCACCACGTTCCGCCTTGCAAGATTAGCAAGTAGTTCTCGACATTCGTTAGCAAGTCCTGAGTTGCCGGTATACCCACTCAGGGCTTTAATTGCTGCCTGACTGTCGGAGTATATGGTTATGCGTCGATCCACATAACCTCTGTCTGGTATGGTACTGCCTATAAAAACTGGTAGCTCTGGAAAATGGTACTTGAAAGTTTAAAATATTTGCCACGTAAGATTTTTTATTCATTGAAAGGAACAAATCTTGCCAAGGATTTTTCTACATTAATCTGCTTTTGTTTCTCTTCTTTGCCACTATTATATCGTGAAATACTTTCGAATCTTTAAGATAAATATATATTCTTCCTAAGCCGTTTGAAAGGTTTTTTGTTACTCAAACAAAAATAAAAAAGAAGGATATAAAGTTGTACACACAGACGAAAAACAAAAATAAAGCCGAATCGACCGTTATACTTAGCTAAGTATTTTTATTTTCTCAACTACTCATATTGAGAATAAATAGTTCCATTAAATAAAACAAGTGTGTAACTTGTAGAGGTGGCTAATTGATAGAATCAATTACTTTTGTTTGAACAGCAAATCGTTTGGGCGACGTTAATTATCTAACAGCGTGCTCGTCGCGACGCAAAAAAAAAACAATTGTTATTATCGAAACTATACGACAGATGGGTATTCCTACAAAAACAACTTAATCATTTCGAAATTCTCCGTAAATCTATTTGTATGTTAATATCAATGTTAATACAAATATACTAAAGTCTTTTTAGTACATTTCATAAAATATAATAACTGGAAATGGGTTTCGCAAAATATAGGTTTAAGTGGAATATCAAAGAAACATAATTATTTACTGAACTTCTCTGTAATCCCCTTTAGCAGTAGAAAGGAGTTATTAAAGTTATTTTGCCCTCTCCAAAAGGACGAGCTTCGTGTTATATTCAAGAATATACTGAGTCAAACGTTTTTTTGCAAGAGAATAAAATAAATAACGTAAAAAATATTTTAACAGTGACAAAAATGTTATTAAATATTTATTATAGGTCGTACAGTATTTCAGGGCAAACATTGTTCCCTTGAATGGAATCAGTCATGTCAATAAAACTAGTACACGTATAAAGAATTTAATTTTCACAATTTTGTTCCGTAGTAAATATCCATCGAATTGTTTTCTCTTTTAGGACCGACATAAACGTGAACGGTGAAATGAAAACCGAAGCCTGCGATATACAATAGAAATTGTGTGGATATTTATAGATTTCCAGCCCCTCATGTTCGGTCTTTTGTTCTGATTTTCGAGTATACAGAATAGTGCTCAAGTGCTGCTGAGGTTTTTTCAAGATTTTCATTATATACTGTCCTGAAAATGGTGGATTTTGGGCAAGAGCAGCAAGCCAATAGATTCGTTTGTCCTAACGATAGGCAATTAGCACTAAGGGCCAAGTAAGTATCCAGATAATTTTCAATATGATTCTCCCATCTTTAGTCACATAAAAAAGAATAGAGAAGCTGGAGATAAAACAATCAAATTGTGTGTCTTAAGTATTATTTGGTGTACATGCATATGTATATTGAAAAATTCTTAGCCTACTATAGAACCAAACAAAATTTCAAGGTCAAAATATTTTGTTACTCAACAAAATTGGATATATTCATTACAGCGAACCTGCAACGTCTCCAGACCTTTAAAAAAAATGTTTCTTCTTGCTCTGTAAACCAGACCTCCAAAGCTTTTATTACCTCCTCGTTGGAAGAAAATTTACGATCTTTTAAACTTTTTTTTCAGTTGAGGAAAGAGATGATAGTCGGACGGAGCCAAATCTGGTGAATAAGGGGGGTGTTCTAGTAATTCAAACACTAAATCAAGAATTTTTTGCATGGCAACATGAGATTTGTGTGCAGGGGCGTTGTCCTGCAAAAACAAAACATCTTTGGATAGCTTTCCGCGTCTTTTCTCTTCAAATTTTTCCCGTAGAGTGGTCAGTGATGTCGAATAGTAATCCCCGGTTATTGTTCCCCTCATTCAAAAAATCAACCATGATTACTCCATGGCAATCCCAAAAAACTGAAACAAGAACTTTTTCAGTAGATTTTTGGACACGAAATTTCTTAGGTCTTGGAGAGGACGAAAGACATTGATCACCAAGGATATTAAGCATATCTTCGTAAATCTGCTTACCTCTTAAATACCTTTTGAATACAGGTACTTGATGATGGCTCGATACTCCAATTTTTCGATTCTTACAATTTCGGTAGACATCTTTTTTCTTTCAATTTATTGCGTAACTCTGGTTTACTTTTTTGACGTCCAACTTCACACTGACTATTCTAATGAGTTATTGTTCATTGCTATAGTAACGCAATATTTTGTTTATGCATGGAACTGGTCTATGCTAACTAGATATCGATACATCCTCGTATTTGTTAATTTTATTAAAAAACTAATCGTGTTAAACAGGAGCTGGAGCCACCAGACTATTTCATCCCAATTTCAGGAAAACTTTTCGTAGCCTTCAACAAGATGAAAATGTGGTAATGGAAAACATTTCACAAAATGCGCTATTTGGTTGTCTAT
>CAJUYH010000071.1:24523-43680 GCA_910591685.1 Galerucella tenella
TGTGGTAATGGAAAACATTTCACAAAATGCGCTATTTGGTTGTCTATGCTTTTTACCTTGCGTGGTTGTTTTTTCTTTCAAAGCTAGACAGTGAATATTCATTTACAATTATTTTCGTAGGGAAAATGGAATGAAAATAAACATTCTTTGTTCAATTTTAAATTTTTTTCGAATTTAAAAAAATGTATATACAAATACTATTTATATAATTACTTTTCAAATAATATTGAATTATCTGACGTCGAGCAGAAGCCAAAAGGATACTCTTACTAATTCTTGTTCTTCTATCCTTCCCCTACGTCAATGCTATCCTTATTGCTGGAAGTTATACCGTTGGAAACTACATTTACCGTCTGGAAATTTCATTTAATCCTGGTGTACCGAGTCAGTCTTTGCAATTATTTTACTGAGAAAAACACAGAAAAGCATCAAGCAATTCCAGTTTCCAGTCTTTTACAAAAAACCTTATTTCACTGTATATTTACCTTCAGTAGTTAATCAAGGCCATTTCTGTGAAACTAACCGGTTTTTAGAACCAGTTTGGCTATTTTTATGAAACCTGTTTGTAGTAGGCCATCCACATTTTAAACTGGTTCAATAAATATTTAATATTTTACGTGCATTGTGACGTTTGGAACATCTCCTAAGGATCCAAAAATATAAATAGGTATTTATCTGTATCTGTAAAGTAGGGAGGGTGAGTGTAGGCTCACAACACTTAGGCCACATGTCCTTCCCAGGAAGGTAAATAGGTCACTAGGAGACATCTTCTTTATATCGGCAGGTGTTGGCCAAGACTCACAGAACACATACTCTCTTATTGTCGATAATTCCGGACACTCGCATAAGACATGTCTGACAGTTTCATCTTCCTGTTCACACATCCTCCGTAGTATGTAGGTGTTTCCTTAATTAACAGTGGCCAGTCAGAAATCCTACTGTTAAACGTAGGTTTTTCCTGGTCATCGACAAATATTTCTTTGACGCCAGCTTCTCAAGGTCTCCCAGGGTGATCCTGGCTAGACTGCATCCTTTGATTCCATCCCATCCCTTAAGGGATTGAGCATGGGTGTGACGTTTGGCTAGTTCCACAATTGTCGAAGTCGTCAGGCCTTAGGTGTCACTAAAATGTTTAGTCCAGCCGCATCCCTGGCTAAAGATTCGGCAATGCGATTACTTTTACTCCTGTCGTGCCCTTTAACCCACCTCAGGATAATATTGTTATCTGTCGAGGAGTCAGCTAAATCTTGATAGCACTCTAGTACCTACTATCCCCGATATAACACGTTGTCTGTTCAAGGCTAATAGGGCTTGTCTACTGTTAGTGCTTACTGACAATTTTATAATCATGAAATTGAAATTTTATTTAAATTTTCTGTCTCTTTTACGGGTAAAAACGTTTTGGTACAATTTCTTTGAATGAAATGTCAGAAAAAGTCCAGAAAAACATGAAATAATAATTATCAAAGTCAAGGATACTTCTTGTGGATGACTTTTTTAGATTTTAATTATAATAATCCCCAAATTACTACTTGTAAGAAGGATCAATAGGCGGACGGCAGACTGGCGCTGAAAATTACTGTACGTTGTGTCGTTTTTTTACACTGAGCTATACAAAAACACTTCTTGAAGCGATCCAGCTACCGAGACATTGAGTTAAAAGGATGAAAAATATTGTGGTTTGATTTCCCAAAAAAAAGATTAACAATTTGAATTTTAATATTTCTCAACTTTGCTTCCACAGTATTTGTTTCTATTTGTGCAATAAATCCCCAAATTTTTGCCTAAATTGACTGGACTAGTAACCGTTGTCCTTCTTATTTTAGTATATAATAGATTTATCTGTTTTATTTGAAGTATTTTGTCCTTTATTTTGACATCGCTTATACCTGTATAAAAGCAGTTTGTTTCATTGAAATTTGCATATAGATTAAAATATACACAACAACCTTCAAAAACGCATTAATAATGCACACGAATTAAACAAACAAAAATAGATAAAATAATGTTTTTATCTAAAAATCAATACGTATACAACAAAGTAATTACCAGCCATGTTATTTTGTTACTTTCAATTGTAATTAAACGGGGTATTATTAGTTAATTGAAAGGACATTTTAATAATCAATTCAAATTAACATAAAACAATTTTGATGTTATGGAATTTTTGATATTAATTATTAAATCACTCAATTTTAATCGTTATATGTATATATGTGAAAATGTTAAAATGATGGTTATTAAAAAATTTTTGGTTAAATTCCGTATTTAATACATGAAATACCGAGTGTTTGTGGAAGAGAGACAAACAGCTGCAACAATAACCACACGAAATCTCAATTTTCGAAATACATGCCAAGTAAAGTACCGCCATATTTGAATGTTCATAATCTTCAGACCATTTTATGTACATTTTGCGGGTACTTTTGATTATATTATCTTGTAAAATAGCCGGTAAGGGTCAGTGGGAAGTATAAAATAAAATGAACACCTGCCCAAAAGGGATATTGGAAATGTGTTCACAAATTCAAACCACCATTGACTTCTTGACAACGTTGACCGCATTTAATTTTGGTCTATTTCCTCCCATATTTGAATTAGAGTCCGTTTTACGTTAACTAGTGCGGCGTTTATATGGCGTCGTTCTTCTCATGATCTCCTTCCAAGAGGTCTTGCATTATCATGCAAAAAGCAAAAAGCAAAAAGCAGTTTTTGTTGGTATGGAATCTTCGGTATATATCTTTAAGCTGTAAGGTTTCCATTTAAAATATCAAACTCTGTGGACCAATTCGAAGATATACCTCACAGATCAATACTGATACTCCCATAAACAGTATGTCTTCATTACTGTACAGGAAAAATCGTAGACTCCGTCTCTCATAAGGTTCTTCTTATGTGAAACGGAGTCTAACTCATCTCTAAATAGCGTTCGTTTCTTCTGCGATGCCTTCCTTGTCTCGGTCTTCCAACTTTACTTCCAGTGTCTTTATTCTTGTTACACTCTTTGAGTGAGCGACAAGCTGTGGAAATTACAAAATGACTACCTATGCGCGTGACTTCATGCGTAGAATTCTTGATAGTTCCTTGTGCTACCGTCAGGAGGCAATCTTTGACAACACTTAATCTTTCAAGTAATCTTGGGAATGCTATTTATGGACTACTACCTATATACAGAATAAATTCATTGAAAAATAGAGAGAGGATTTATGTTAGGAATTATTCCAGGTTAAATACAGGATGGAGTGTAAAAACAGCTGCTCTGGGATTCAGCCATAAGGTACCAGCAGTCTCTCCGTTGGCAGCTGAAGAACAAGAGGCTATTGTACAAGTTATACAAAGGGCTGAGAAGTTGGACATTTCGGAGCAGCAAAGAGTAAGAAACTAATCGCTCACTTTACTAATCTTACCTTTATCGAACAATATTGTATTATTATCAATTATCAAGGACATTAATATAACAAGGAGATCCTTTGAGTATCCAAATTACATAAATTGTTATGATATTTTCATCTTTGGGAAGACCAAAAGTAGGTCAGTGGCTTTAAAGTTTTGTTACTTTCAGTTTCAGTTTGTCGCGACTCAATTTTTCGTAAAACTTTTCATTACAGATTGGAAAGTTGGTGGAAAAATTAGAAAATATGAGACGGAACGCGTTGGGAAAAAACTCTTCGCAATGTCTTTTATGTGGAGATGGATTTGGTTTACTGGGAGCTCAAAAAATAAATTGTATGGATTGTAGAAGGCAAGCTTGTTCGAAATGTTCCATAGACATCCTAGCTGGTAAAGGACCAAGGTAAGAAAAATTTACTAAGCTGAAATTATTTAAGCTTTATGTGTTGGATGTGGTTATAAAAAAATTTAAGTTGAATGTATATTATATTAACACATTTTTTATGATACAAACTAACAAATTAACATTGAAATCATGTTTCTGTTCCCTTATACGTGTTTTCATGGATGTATGTATACAGGGTGTCGGTTAGAAAGAGTGGACAATTTGAAAATTCAAGTGAATATTTGTGTATTATTGAATCTATTTTATACTAAATTGGATTTAAACCCCTAAATTAGAAACCTGGTTAAACCTTAGAAAGTAATTTGGTCCAAGTGCATTGTGAAAAAGTGTATTTTTTAACTGTTTCTCTTGAATACTTTCAATGTTCACTTCTATCAACCATTCTAGTACATTAGTTGTCTAATAATAATAATAAAACGCTTCAGTGACTTACCAAAGGGAATAAATTGGAAAATTTCCATCGATATTATAAAAAAAAATCCTATTTTCTAGACACGTTTATCAGACGCAGCCGAAGATATCGCCTATTCTCATCAGCCTTTTCTATATGACCAAAAAAGGAAAATTGAAAATAAAAAAAGTGCTTGTTTCTAGTACCACCGTCGGAGAGCACTGGTTGTGTATGATATGCGCCGAGACCAGAGAAATGTGGAAAAAATCTGGTGCTTGGTTTTATAAAAGTATCCCTAAATACATTCTTCCAGTAGATAATACAAGATTGACGAGAAGCAGGAGTGTTAGAGCTTCGAGGAGGTATAAAGATGACGATAGCAGCTCGGACGATGAAAGAAAAATTTGGGGGAGAAGGAAAAGGGTTAATTCTAGTACTGAAAGTGCTTTTGGTGAGTGAAATTTCTTTCTCCAGCTTCACACTTCCTTTTTCTTGTCTTGCCTTGACAAGCAATCTTCGCAGTCGTCCAGATCACTCTTGCTAGGTATAATATTGTAGAGAAAACAGACGATTTAATTTGAACAACCACTTCTCTGGCTATGTGCCACGACAGATATTGAATTTTTAGTTAAGCTGGGTTGTTGAAGGATGCACAGAAGGCAAAAGTAGAGCAGATTATGCTGTATGGCGTGGAAGTGTGGGGTGAATGCGAGGGTTAGACCACTCCTGCGGGTGCAGAGAGGGATACACCTGAGGGTGATGCAGGCGTACAGGACAGTGGGTGGACTGTCAGCAACGGTGCTGTCAAGGACCTATCCATCCCAAGTAGCAATTTATATTCTATAAGGTTTGTATAAACAGCTACAAGATATATCTTATAGGATACTAAAATTCTTATAACGGTCTACAAAACAATTAAATGATCCTTATACAACTAAAAAGGGTCCATTTTTATACAACTGCTGGATTGTATAACAGTTCTATGAAAAGTTTATACAAGTCTTATATGACTGTTTAATACACATTTATACAACTCTCAATCGACTGTTTTATAATCATTTATACAGCTACTATAAAATGATTTAATAGCGTGTCATGTAGTCACATCAATAAAATCTATCTATAAAACGTATAATGCAATATATTTTTTCATAATGCTGTTATTTAGATCACAATGGAAACATTTTGTCATCTAGCAGTTTATAAAAGCATTTCATTTTTTAGTGAAGAATATCAGAACCAAATTATATTTCAATTTGAACGTGCATCCTACATTTCATTTGTGGAAATGGAGACTTATCAAAACGACTTGGGTGGCTTGGGCGGACATCGATAGTAAAAATTATAATTTCATTTGGATGGTTTAATAGCACAAATTTTGATGCGCCGCAAATTTTACTGATAGATTATAGGTATATATTTGGCAAGAAAATGAAGCGCTTCAATTCTGGTTAAGCTTCAAGTAGATACTTGGAAAATAATAATAAAATAGGAAATCCTAAAATACTTTTTTTATGATTTTAATACTTTATCACTTCATTTGGATATTCTTTCACAATATAATTCTCTAAATAATGATAGTAACATTTTTCAATACAGTTTCATGTTTCCAACTCAATTGCTCATAATGGCGGTGATAGCGGTACAAGAGTTGCTTATTTAAACAAGGCGATTTATAATACAACAATTTTATCCCAAAGAAATGACTTAAACAATATTTTATTGTAAAATGGAACGGTATACGATAACTGTTTTATAACGAAGAATATTTAGGCACTATACAACTAAAAAGTGTTTTATAATGCAACGCAATTGAATGCTATACAATATTTACCATTCAACATTATACAGCTTCAATAAGACAAGCTTAAGTAACTATTTTATAATTTTGTAGCTGTTAGTTATATAGTATTTTATAGAACTCTTATACGATAGGTATAAAAGTCTTATAAAATGATATTTTTGATATTGCATAAACTTGCTTATAAGGTATTATATCATTTTAAAAGAAATGATCGTATAATGCGTTATAGCGTATATTGTAAAAGTCACTGTAGAATCATTTAATACAACAATTTTCTTTGAAAAAACAAAATTATCACAACAAAAGGCTTAATAAAAACGAACAGTCCTTAAAACAACGCTATTCGACTATTATACAACAATTCAGTCCTCTTAGAATTCCATTTTGCTACCGAAACGTTGAAATAAAGAATTTAAAAATATTGTGGTTTAATTTCCCAAGAAATTAAAAAAAGAATGAATAATATACCACAAGGAACATACAGAAGATATCCATTTTGCTAGTTGGGATTGTACTTGACAGCTAGAGCAAGTCAGAAACACTGGAGGGGTGGACCAGAGATGAAGTACAAGAATGGATGGATGAGGAAATGGTGAGAAGGTGGGATGAGTATGAGGGCGCGCTAAAAGAAACGATTCGGAGCAGGAGAAATTAGGTGGACCGGAAATTCGGTAAGGTGAACTACTCCTTGGCGCAGGTGCTCACAGGGCATGGGTTCCTCAACAAGATTGGGAAAAGAGAAACTGGAGTGTGCGAGAGATCTGAAGTGGAGGATGATGTGGGACATGTGTTTAGATGCTGGAAGAATGAGTAAGTTTTGAATAAGTTAGAGAATAAACTGGGAGAGGCGGTGTATTGGGAGAATATGGTGGAGATTATGTTGAGTGGCGAGGAGGAATAGATGGAGATAAGAGGCGTAATAGAGAGCATGATTAGTGAAAAAGAAGGACTCGACATGGCACGTGAGAGGTAGGAGTGATAGAAGGGAGAAGATGACGGAGGAAGTATGCAAGGGTAGTGATTCCAAAAGGCGTGAATAACGGCGAGTTTGACGTGGGTTTGTTTGGTAGGCATTCCCGAGGGGATGACTCCAACACTGTCTGGGTACCTACTGGTTAAGGACCCAGTCGAGCATGAGTTTCCCATCTCCGCCCGAAAAAAAGTCAAACTGGGTTGAGATGTCGCTGTTGTCGCATTCTTAACATTCCATTTACTGAGGATAATGTATTGATGTCATTTCCGTATTGTCTCCAGTCTCAGAGCTTCTGGACTGATGTGGCGCAAATACGCCGAAACCGGTCTACAAGTGTCCCTTCTAATTACAAACAACAAGGGTTGGTTATATCGTGCAGAGATCCCAACCCCGTTTAACATAAAAGTATAATTTCGATCTCTTTCGGAGAACATAGCCAGAGAAGTAGTTGTTGCTTCTTAGTGAACGGTCTCTGTCCTATGAAAAGTCTTTGACGTCGACGATTTAATTTATTTAATAACAAAATTACCCCCCTTTCTATTAAAGTTTCTTTATAATTCATAGAATTCGAATTTCTACGTTTAAAATAATTGTGAAAATTGAATATAAGCCTAAATTCTGGTCTTATTAATATTTAATAAAACAATTAGTTTTTTCTATTGGTCTGTTGGGTATTGATCAAAATTTATTCGTTCGTAATAGTTGTATATGTTACAGTTCCCACATTTATCAGGTTTTTGTTTAATCACGTATAGATCTAGTGTACGTTTAGAGCTTAGAGGTTGTAGGTGCGTAGTGGGTTTAACAGTGTTTTGAACTGAAAAATTCAATTTTTAAGTCTGATGGTATGTCATGAATTATTAAAATCTTAATTTTCCCAAAAAAATACATACAGAAGGTAGCATTTTACTAATATAGGCTTTTTTTAAATTTAACCACTTTTTATCTTTGCGAACTGAATTGACAATGTTATTTGCTACCTTTTTTATCAGATAACTTCAAAACTATTCACTATTATATAAGTACCTCTACTCAGAGCTTGATTAGGTTACAGACCTAGCTCCAGAACGATAACAGGCTTTCCCAGAAGCCTCGAACCTCGACCCCCTTTTAATCTAATCCACCCCAAAAATGGGACCTCTATATCTAAAATACAATTTTCGAGAATCCACTTTTCAAAACTAAAGACACTCGACTAATATGATAGATAGAACGTTCTAGTCTTCGGCAATCGATTTAGCGGGAAATTTCACATATCCCAGGGTATTTCGAGTTCATGATTCCTGACAATAAGGAAGTTAACAAAGCCAGTTTCCATACAATATTTCCATACCTACCCCTTGCTTCAAAATTTCCGACAAAAAAAATGTTTCCGACATAAAAAATGCTCAAAATTCGTCACTGGGGGTTTTTGGGACGAGAATTGACTGGCACAGTCCGTTTTTGTATAAAATCATTTTTTCGCCTCCAAGTGGAGTCATGAAATTTTAGAAAATCCACTTTTCAAAACTAAAGACACTCATAACTCGACTAATATGATAGATAGAACGTTCTAGTCTTCGGCAATCGATTCAAGGGAAATTTTTACATATACCAGTGGATTTTAAATTTTTATTTAAGCTGCTTTTATTTTCAGATGCATTAGATCAAGAACAACAAGTATACCATAATAGCGTACCTAATTTCATGTATAGGTAAGTTAAAATATGATATAACCATCAAAATAATGACTTAGAAAATGTAAATTAGAAATAGAGTTGATGGAAAATGTGAGAATGCGAAACGTCAGATTTAAAAACTGACTACTCCTCGTAGAAACCCATGTAAAAAATGCTTTTTGGCTCTAGCATGACTGAAATTACTAAATAACATCTAGATATTATTATAGATTACATATAGTTTGGCAGGTTTATCTGAAGCTACGGGGAAATCGGTAAGAGGCGAGGCATATATGTCATTAACGTACAAATGGCGTACGGTTCCTGTTTTACCAAGTAAAATTGAAAATACAAAGGTAACTAATACCAACGCCACTGAATAAATCAATATCAATCAATTGACGAAGTGAGAGAGAAGAATACGCACGCGCTTGCCAATAAGAAGTCAGCTTTCGATAAAAATAACCAATTATGTAATTCGGAGGGTGTGGTAATTATGGTTTTCGTACAATGCTGCCAGAGCTTAAAGGAGCCCATAACAAATTTGGAAAAGTGCTCATCTTTTAATATTTATAAATTGTAAAATTAAAGTTAATAGAAAAAATCCAAGAATTAAAGTTTAATCATATTGTTGATATTGTTAATAATAAAAAGTCCCTTTTCTAATTATTATCACTACATACTTAGCACTTTAGCTTTTCCATAGTTCAACGTGGCAATGTTGAATGTTTTCGACTGCATTCCTTTCACGGCTTCAAATAAACTTGCCAAAGTATAGCTTCCCAATAACACACATTTTGTTAAATTTAAGCAACTTTTGATATATTTCACCATTTCAAAGTTCAGTAATTTTCAGTCGACAAACAAGCTCTAGCGAATCCCAAGTATCCAGAGAAATGGACTCTATAAAGACCCAAGTAAGTTCAATGACTCTAAATGATACAAAAAGCTGGGAAGATTCTGGAACAGACGGAAGAGGAATCGAGACAGGTATTTTATAATCATACCTCTACAATTTCTTGATTTTTTTATCACACTTTATACTGTATTTCAGATATGTCTGAAGCCTCTCGAAGAGAGTCTGTTGCTGCTAGATCTTTAACAGACTGGAATTGGACAGATACAAGGTCAGATGATAAAGTATCTCCAAGTACTTCCAGTATCAACAGCAGTATATTTAAGGTTTTTATATCAGATTTTATTTTTAAATTTTCCAAAAGAATACAAAACATATTTTTTTCAGTGTGGCAACGAAGACAGATCGGGAGATACCTCTCTGGGGGTAATAGAACTTTCGTTGACGTACGATCACGAAACGAATACTCTTCACTGTACAGTATACAGAGCCAAAAATCTTACACCGATGGACATGGCTGGACTATCAGATCCTTTTTGTAAATTGAATATATTACCAAATGCAAAAATGTCCACTAGACTTAGGTAAGTATAATTTTTTCACCATAACACTTCTTCGGTCGCGTTGATCGATTGTTGGTAGTGACAGAACTTTTGGGTTCGCGTAACCGACATGCGACATGCTTTTTAAATCGGATACGATATAGTATATTACGTAACGAGTGCGGAAAGTGACATTTTTCACCCGAGTAATGTACACTATTTTTCCTACGACCATGCGATGATTGTAACAAAATGTTGTTTAATGTGATGGTTTTTTAATAAATATTTCACTAATACTTCACAAAAACTATTTCTATGCTTTGTGTTATAATTTGAGAATAAGTCTACTTTATTATTTTTTACTTTTATAATTATTATTATATATATTATTTTGTAATGAGTGAAAACATCGATAACTGTACCTACAACATATGATTATTTTTAAAATAATCCGTTTGGGGTGCAAATATTTTCAAAATAACGAAGAAGACATTTTAATTCTTAATAATTTGAATTTTAAAAATTCCTACAGCTATACTATAGATATACTTAAAATAAGAACATCTGACAGCTATTTTATAGTAGCTCAGTGGTTAAGGCATCCTGACAATTCGGAGAATGCTGGACTAGACCGCGGGGGCGTAGGTAAATTGCGCACAGTGGTCAAGAAGCTTCCCAAATTTGGGAAGGGTTCGTCAGGTAGTTGCAGCCAGGGGATTAAGTCTCTGTATAGGTAAATTGCGCACAGCGGTCAAATTGTATCCTTAGTCCATGAAAATATCAGAAAATAAGAAATAGAAAACTAAAAAAAAACAAGAAAACCCAGGCCCAAACCCGTTGATCGAAGTGTAAATGCAAAAACTAAACTGATCTATGTACCTACGCCTCAAATTGTTATCGTAAAGTCATTAGGGGATAATCCTTTGAATCTCTGGTAACTTTTAAAATTCGTGGAATCGGTAGACTAGTTGTATGCCATTTACCTAGACCCTCTTTAGAGTCACTTGTGCGCAATTTACCTATGCAAAAGAAAAATTTTGGGTATACCTGGCTACAAACTGACCGCAATTTACCAACCCCGGACCGCGGTTCGATTCCAGGCCGTAGTTATTTTTTTTTATCACAAAATTTGGCGAATTTTAATTATTTTTGAACAGATTTTGTGATTTGTGCTATATTTGTAGTTATTACGTAGGTAAATTTAAATAAGAAGACCACGTTAATCGAATTCATGCGAGCCGTGCGATATGATATCACACTAGGGTGATATCATAGCGCACGGTTCGCGTCACTATGATGATATGAGAAACTTTCCGCAAGAGTGGAGAGTGCGATGTATGTTAATTTCCTATATGGTCGTAGGAAAACATTTTTATAAGAGACTTACTTACTTGTATTTACGTATCAGGGGCGTACGATAAAGTGCTTAAAGATATTTGATTTATTCGATAAAATTTCTATTAAACATGAACGCACAGTAAAATTTTTGAAAAGGTAATTTTTATGCAAAAATTCCTACCATGAACATGAGATACAATTTTTACAATCTATTTTTAATCATTTCTTCACCATGAGCGCACTATAAAACTTTTTAAGGGGGTTTAATTTTCATATTTTCATGTGCGTACGATGGATTTTTTTTCAGGACCAAAACAGTTCACAAAACAAGAAACCCCGAGTTCAATGAAAACTTGACGTTTTACGATATTAGTGGAAGTGATCTGATGAAAAAATCTTTGCACATTCTAGTGGTAGATGATGATAAATACGGTCACGATTTTATGGGTGAAACTAGGATCAAGTTAGCTAAGCTGAAATATCAAAGTACAATTTACGTGAGTATTTACTTTTCTTTATTTATTTTGCCTTACAGCAGTAAGCGGGAGAAGCGGGCCCCCATTTCGGCATCCTCGTTCAAAATAGCTTATCAAAGATGTTACTATCTTTTAACATTTACTGTTCAGCTGCTTCGGCATTTTATTAACTACACACTGCAGGTTTACCTAAATAAGTTATGAAAATAACTTAAGGGGCATCTACCAAATTCGACCTTGCATAATTATGCTTTGTATATTTTTTTGTTTCCCTACGTCCTCACGTTTAAGTTCACATAACGAAAATTTTATTAGAAATATGAAAGCTCCGCAACATGTAGGTAGCCAAGCGGTCCAAGCGGATTTTGGTTCAAGTACTACTCTATAAGCTTCGTCAGTACTGAACTGGGAGACCGCCGAGACCGGCGAGCGTTGTATCAACAATGGAACGGCACGCGACATGCACACGACTACCGAAGCAGAGAGACAATGTGAGAGATATGGATTTGTATCCGATATTTCAGTGGTAGCAGCCGAATTTCAATAAGGAATTGTACGCCGGTCATAAATAATTTGAGGATTCTGAGATTTTTATATAGTATTCATAAAGCTTCAAATTAGACTTCTTATCAATTAGTTTTTCCATTTAATCCATATTTAATACTTTACAAGGGCTCAAACTTTGCTTAATATGTGTAATTACTCATGATTCGTATTTTTTTCAACAAAATTTGGTTAGCATTTCAAAGTTTTTATTCGATGAGAACTCTAAGTTCAACATTAATCTATATGATATATTTTTTTCTCAATTTTCAATACATCCATTACCTCAAAATTCTTTGCCAAAAATACTTCGATATTTTGTCAAATCGCTGCCGATAGATTCCCCTTAAAGAAACAATGAATTTCAAAGCATCAAAAGAATTTGCAAATATTAGAGGATGATCGAATGTCAATAAACGTCAAAACAAACTGGGAAATTTTACCAATTGATCTGAAAACGTCTTGAAGTTTTACCAACCCGTGAGCTGTAAATTGCCCTGGCTGTTGAGGATACATTGTATTTACGGTTGGTAAATTCATATTTATTCTGATAAGCTGGAAAGTAACTAAAAATGACATCATCCTCTTTTTATCGTGAAAATTCTATAGTTCTAATTCTTTATTACGAATATATCTTGCATGGTCCATGCACAAATAATAATTATGATATTTTGCTATAATTATTGGATTAAGCACAGAAAACTCAAAATTTTATGTAAGTAGGTCATCTATTAACTTGTTAATATACATGGTTTTATTATAACATTTATTGCAAAATTGAATAAAATATAATATAATAAAAGATGCTAATTCTTCATTTTCTAAAATCTATACATTATTTATTGTTCGCCTTTTTGTTCATATTTAAAGGGTTTCCACTGAAGCAGAGGTGGTCATCAGAGGTTTTTTCGGTATGATAAATTTGACTAAAAAAATATATTTAAGAAAATTTTTCTTTGGTTAAATTTGTATGCATGTAATTGTGAACACAAATAAAAATAGTACATTATACACCAAGGTGGTGGAGACTATTATTATTGACCGAGCACCAAAATGCTTATAAATGTCTTCACCACCATGGTGTTTATGCAATTTTTTCCACTACTAGCCAAATTCAAGACAAAAATTAAAAATAATTCACAAACGCACCACGAGAAGTGTTTACTCCGTCGTCTGACTGACAAGTACACTGTCAGTCAGATATATTATGAACGTACTCGTTATGTCATTTTTGGTTGAGCGCGAATTTTGAACTAATGGCATTTTTATTCAAATACTGATAGGTAATTTCAAGCAGCATATATGTTAAAGACAACCTTCTGGGTATACAAAAGTATGTTGCACAAGTTTTTGTTGAACTACTATCCCCGAATTCTTAAAATATTTGAATTTGTCCATTATTGACCTAGTTTTATAATGGAAAAAATTATTAGCCACTTATAGAGAAATTCAACTCCTCAATTGGCTCGAACAAGCAAAAATAATTGTCAACTTCGCAGCTAGTAGTGGAAAAAAGGTTTTTATTCACCTTGATTTTCTTCATACAAATTATCCTTCACCCACTCCCTTTTTTCACATTTTTCGTTTTCAGCAGAAATTTTTTGATTCATCTCCGAAATATCACGCCTGTAGGCCAAAATAGTATCTTTCAAATCTCGTATTCGACTAGACATCTCTCCATGCGGTATAACAAGCTTTTCAATCGGTCGTACAGCTTGTGGCACTTTATTCGTCGATATCACCACATGAGTTGCTGCCATAATTCCCGTTTTCGTTTTTTGTGTATTCGAAGGCTGAGATAACAGAGTTATATTCTTAATACTCTCAGTTGGTGAGAGCTGAAAAATATTCTTTTTCGCATACGTCGTATTGATAATTTTTTCCTGAAAAATAAACATAGTTATATGTCAATTTTTAACAAATCAAAATCCTCGGCAGTTTCGTTATATTAATTAATATACCTGCCTTAACAATAGATTTGCGTTCGAGCGTCGAAATCAAATATTTCTTTTTTTCTAATTCCAAACGTTCTGGCTTGTTTGGTTTGTTATTTGGCTTTCGCTCGCAGTTTTTTTATCATTATGACAATGCGAATGCCTTATTAATTTATTATAAATTTTATATTTGACAAATGGAAATATTTTAGTTAATTAGAAGATTTTTTTGAGAGCTCTGCAGCGCATATGTACTAGCCGCTACGGTTACATTACCGGCAAAATTCAACCTGCTGTGATATAGTCAAATGCAGTCTTATCATGCGGGTCATACGATTCAACAAAGATATACCCACCGTTTTAGTTTTCTTTTATTGCGTTTAATCATAACTTCCAAATAAAATCTGTAAGATGAATAAGACAGACTTATGCAATTTTGATTGTGATTCTAAAAAGTCTTTCACCAGCGAAGTTTTTATTTAAATGTCAGTTATGTCACTTTGACAATTCAAAGTGACAATAAGAAGCAATTTTCCGGTATTTTGCATCCTCAAGTAAAAAAATGGTACTTTATCTGATAGATTATTTCGAGAATGAATGAAAAAGTGGAAATTCGTCAACCAGTGTGCAGGAAACATCAACCAGCATAAGAGCGCTTTTGATTATTTCAGGCTTAATGCTTGTTTTCTGCGATTTTTTTGGTTCTTCCACCTTCCAATTTATGGATAATAGGTGTTTAAAAATCGACAGCATCAAAAGCCTAGTCCAGACCTACATACATTTGCCGGCATATAATTAAACATTTGTATAAAAGCTGTTCAAAAACATTTTTTTTTACAATCACTTATATTATATACAAATGTTACAATTGCGTACAGATCAAAACACAAAACATGTCGCTGAATAGAGATTAAGAAGTATTAATTCAAATGATTGGACCAAATATTTGTAAACAAGATACAAAGTACAGAGCAGCCATCCCTGTTTCTTTGCGGCTAGCAACTCTCACATTGTACTTATACACACAACAATACCTGAACACAATAATGAACCACGAAATTTGAGTGTTACTAGTACACCACTGAGGCCCGGTTTATCAATAGCCAATATTATCCATCAGTTAAGTATCCGTCGGATAAAAGTAACCAGCATATAAAGTTCCAGTTTGTTTGGAAGCGGTTTATCAACTCGTTTTTATTCTCTATAAACAGATAAAGAAAGTTGGCAATGCTGACGAATGAATTTAAGCAATGTCATTGGTTGTTACAAGAACAGGGTCACGTCACAAGAATTAATATTTTTGTTAGGTTATTGGTGAATGTTTATCCAAAGGTTTATGTGTTTTTACTTTTCTTTCTTGAAGAGTTTTTAGTTGTTGATGAATATGAATTTTCTAAATGATTATATTCTGGATAGCTGCGAGGACGAGGATATTGTGCAAGTTCTTGAGTACGAAAGAAGGCCTTATACAGTTAGGAAAGAGTGGACAACTTCGAAAAGTGGCAAGACAAGAGAGACTGTTCTATCAATATTAGAATTGATTGAGGATTCACTTGAATGTCGAACTGCTGCTTTACCCTGCATCCAAACTTCCTCTTTTGATGTCCAGGTTGCCCCATCCGTTTTTTATTTTCTATTACATTTTTATGTTTATTTGCAATTTTTAGAAGCAAATTTCTCTCCTCAGCTGTGAAATTGCATCCACTTTTCTTGGTAGTACTAGTACTTTCCATTTTTTACTTTGCTCAAAACCCAAGTAAATTTGACACAACACCACAACGAAATCAAAACACAACAACTCCACCGAATAAAGTGAGGTTATGTAATAAACCTTAACCTCCAGATATCGACCTATCCGCCAGTTGAAACTGAAAGATAAATATTTGAAATTTTATCTGCGGGATAAAGTTATCCTGTTGTTGATAAATCGACCTTTCTAAAATAACTGGTAGTTAAGCATTAACTGACGGATAAATTGCTATTGATAAACCGGGCCTGATGGCTGATACAATGCAAACTCTTGGCTAGTATAAAAACACGTGTTTCCCATTCTGACGGGAAACAAAAAAACATTAAATTTTTGTTCTAATGTTTTTAAAGAAATGTTTGCAAACACATTTTAAACAGCTTTTTTAAACAAATGTAGGTATAAGTACTTTGTTTGCGGGCAAATGTTTTTAAAGACTGGTTTGTGAGCAAATGTATGTAGGTCTGGACTAGGCTAAAGATTTAATTGGACACAAATTAGCGAACCAGCATTGCTTTACAGCTCAGCTTAATGTTAAACCGAATACACAGCTTTCTAATATTTTAAAAGATATCGAATTTAGTCTAGCTTAGAAGAGAAAATAATGAAAAATGCTCATATACCTCAGAATCACACTTATCTTTCCTGGAACCCATATTCGATCTGGACTTTTCGATGTGGCTATAATTGGTTTCGATAGTTTTTTGTAGAATCGATATTTTTTCAACACTGCGATTTTTCAATTCTACCATTTTGTGCATCGGGGAAGTTGTAGAATGTATTTTTTCCGAAAAAGGCGGTAGTATGGGTGATAAACAAGTATGAACGAGATTTTGAAGACGAGTCGCTCCAATGTTATCAACCGCGTCATGAAAATACTCTGAGAAAAAATACTTTTTAATATTCCAAAAGCTAAATTAAATGAAATTTCCTCACCGTGATTAACTTCTTGTTCCAATAATACGTCTTTAGTGTCTGCTTTGTTAAATTCTTCATCAACAACTGTGACCTGAGGTTTAGATAAATCTTTCTACAAAATGATATTGAGATGTTAGATCGGCGTTGTTCTTGATGGAAATAACGTTGATGAATTAAACGTGTTTCCTTTGTGAGGCCTGGGACTTTTCAGCACATGATATTACAGTTTGAAAAATAGAAAAAGTACTTACCCTTTGACCTTGCTGTGAAACTATTTTCTGATTTACATTTACACGTTGATTAGTACTGTTGATATTATGTTTACATGGTACTTTCCTGTTCTTATTAAACTCCTGAGTTCCTTGTTTCTTTTCTGGTGTCTTATTACCCCCACTGATAACTTCTCTTTTAACTGTTTGTCGTGAAGTAGCCACCGGTTGTGATCCTCTAAAAAAGATATTTGATAAATTAGAAAAAAAAGCTGCGAGAAAAAAAGAAAAAACTAACTTACTTAGTCATTTTACGTGTACCATCTATTCTGGTATTAAGCGACGAACTTCCTGATTTTTTTGTATCCTCTTCTTCAGAGAAAGTTTTATAACCATTTGGCGCTCGTCGAAATTTTTCACCTTCATGAAGTACAATGTATTTTTCTCTAGTGTCCAATTCGTGGATTCCGCGAACTGGTTGCAACGAACTTAAAGCTGTGTCAATAAAAAGTACGCGTTAATGCTACAGCCAAGATATTTGAGTTACAGTTAGTTTAAATGTCAGAAATTTCCGCTTCCCAAAGCGTCAAATTTCAAAACGTTGGTTCATTCAGACGTTCGCGAACTGCAGTAGCATTTAGGAACTGAAGCCGGACTGGACCAGTGGACTACTGGGATTTTTTCCGCTTACAAAAGTACCAGAGGAACAATACCTCTCCATCGTCATTTAATATCCGTCCCGTGTACACTTTTGTAGGCCTATTAGTCCAGCCATTTAAGGTTTTATCTGCGGAAAAATTCCTAGTGAGCTGGATTTTTGTATACACCTTCATTACGGTGTTGTGATAAAGATGTGAAAAATCGACATCGATATCGTGCCGGCTAAAAAAGTTATTAAGGTCAGAAGGTCACGAAAATCAGCTTTTCGTCAATATCTCGCGACCTATTGCTCGGAGGTCAATAGCAGTCATTATAAAAATTGTTCTTAGTAAAATTATCTACAAAAAATGTCTCTTGCATTTTTTTTATAATCAACCGTTTTCGAAGTAGAGCGCTTTGAATGAGGTAGAATGCAAGGTGCGTTTTTTTTAACATGGTTTCCCCCGTAGGAATAGTCTATGATATTCAATAAAAGGTTTTCTTATTCAAGAATTAATAATTTTTCATTGGAATTGTGAAAAATACAAAAAAACTCATTTGGATCTTGCCTCATTTCCATATACTTCGTCTTCTCTGTATTTATATGCATTCCGAATGCTCTAGCTGTACTCTCTAGTTTTCCGAAGAGCAGATCCAACTCTTTTTTTGATCTTGCAATCAGCCAATCAGCGTGACCAGCGCAATCAGTATATACATTTTTTTTATTCATTGACGATATCTTTAGCTTCTCTATATGTAATAGTTGCTGACAAAACGTCGAGTGGACTCATTTCTAGATTGACATCTACATTCTCAATATTTTCATCATTTGTTGACTCTGCGTTTGAGCATGACTGGCCACAAACTTTTGAACATCTCAACCGTTGAGTGAAAAATTCACTCAACGTCTCAACCCAATTTTGTTGCATCCACATTTGTCACCATTACCCTTCGTACAATTGCAAGAGATGGTGTTTAGTAGATCATCGGGTGATGGTGGTAATAAAGTCGTTATTGGCAATAGTATATTATTTGTTAACACTGACAGTTAGCGACACTAGCATTTTTCAATGTTTGAAGACCCCGCCTAACTTCTACAACATCACTATCCGATAATAATTCATTTCATATAAAACATGTATCATTCATGATAATAGATATTTACGTAATTAGTTATGAAAAGAGCGATATTGTTCAACAAGCGTAATATTTGCCAAAACGAGCGCTAGCGAGTTCTGCAAATTACGCGTGTTGAACAATGTCGCTCTCTTCATAACGTGTTTACATACAACGTTTTATCCAATTCCGCGCTTTCATAATATTCAATAAAATC
>CAJUYH010000071.1:48680-79004 GCA_910591685.1 Galerucella tenella
TACAACGTTTTATCCAATTCCGCGCTTTCATAATATTCAATAAAATCTTCAATTACAATGATAATATTGAAGTGGAATCAAATGGTGTTAGAAGTATTTTTACTATGATGTATTCACCCAGATCACTGACTTACTTTAAATAGCTGTGTCCTGAATAATGTTTTCAATGTTTATAAATCTCAAAATACTACTGAATTAAAATAATGGGTTAATTGTACAGTTTAAATAATAAAAGTCAGTTTTGACAGTACCTACCTAATTAATAAATTATTCTTTGAAACTCATGTGGTATCTCTATGTTGAAACATAAACAGTTACGTAAAGTTTTTACATAACTACTTTTCATAACTGATATATGAAGGTTATGAAAAATGTGACGTTACCTAACGTCAAGGAGTGACGTAAAGTGTCACATTTGATAGCGGAATTAGATAAAAACTGTTTAAGAGCAGAAAACAACAGGAGCGGGTAAACATACAACACGGCTCCTTCAACTCGAGACTTTGCCAAATTTAGTAGTAACATAACAATATTGAAATAAATATGTAAATATCAGAAATATGAAACTAAAAAAAAAACAAGAAAACCCAGGCCCAAACCCGGCTGATCAAAGTGTAACTATGTATAGAAATATCAAAAAATAAGAAATAAAAAACTTAAAAAAAAACAAGAAAACCCAGGCCCAAACCCGGTTGATCAAAGTGTAACTATGTATAAAAATATCAGAAAATAAGAAATAAAAAACTAAAAAAAAAAAAAAAAGCATCTAACCGGGTTTCGAACCTACGACCCCTGAGTTGTAAACTTAATAGCTTACCAACTGCGCTAACTACCGCAACGAGTAAAATAATTCTTTTTGCATTGTTTTTGTATTATATTCAAGTCAACGTAATTACCGTTAATTCGTACTTTATTGGTTTAATTTTGTGTCAGTGACAAGTTTAAAACTGTGTTTTTCTATTTAACTCAACTGTCATCATTTCAGAGGTAATATTCTTATATAATGAGAGATATTATGGATGAGGTTATGTTATTCTATTTTTTGTTTTCATTGCAGATCAAAGAGAAAATAAGTCGGTATTAAAGATTAAAAATATTACTCAATACAAACCTACCTTCCCTGCAATTTTTGTAGATATAATATCAAAAAATAAAATAAAAACACGAAATCAGACCTAAAACTAAACAGTTAATTGAACGCTTGTTGTACTTTTTACAAATATCAACCATACCTATTACTCCAAAAATAAAAATATTAGGAGTCAAAATTTAGTTTAACAACACAAAATACTAAAGCACAATCAAAGAAAAAGCAAAAGTTTTACAAAACACACACTGAAAATAACTAAAACAGCAAAATAAAACCACTTAGAGCCATTTGCACCGGTCTTGGTAAAGTTGTGGTTAAGTTTTAATTACCAATTAAATTAAAATGTTCCTTGCATCATGACATTTAATCTTAAGTTAACGCTATAATTAATAGTTAAATCTAATCCACAGATAAGGTAGGGTTTACGATATATAATTATTAATTAAAGTTATGTCAATATGACAATCAACTCAAGTACTTGGCGAATTTGCGAGATACATTCATATGTCAATAAAATATGATTTAATGGATTTGAATAAGATGAAGATGACCTGGAAATATTGGACATACTAAATAAACTTTGTGATTCCAAGAAGATATCAGAGGGAAAATTACTTTTAAGCAACAACTTTTAGAAAAAGATTTCTTTCTTTTTATTTGTGTAAAATCGTTTTAAAACATCTACATAGGTATTTGATTGAGCTCTCCCTCTCAATCTTTGTCCAGGCCTGTCCCTGATCCTTCCAGCTTAGCGCTTCTGTTTCCTTGCATTCTATTATGTGCATGTACTTTCTTTTTAAATTCAAGCACATTATTTTCTCATTTTGAAAGAAATTTGTTGATCTTTTTCTCTTTCTGCTCCTATTGAAAACTCCTATCTTTTGTTTGGGTCATTTTACAAATATAAATATCTAATAGTTGTAATATTTGACACCACTATTACCAACAAAATTGCTATTTTTCAACTTATTCCTAAATGTCAAGATACAAACTTATGCCTAACAAATAATTTACTAACCCCAAATGGTGCAAAACACTTCACTTTTAATCAATGGTTAAAGTTAATCATGAGTTACTAAAGCCAAAAGATAACTGCAACCGGTGCAAACAGCACTTAAATATCAAAGGCAGCTGATTTGTTTTACTCGTTGCTAAGATGACATTGACATTTCAGAGCGCCATCTATCGAATTCTACTTTTCCCAGTAGGTCGCGAGATATTTGCGAAAAACTGATTTTCGTGACCTTTTGTCCTTCATCACTTTTTTAGCCGGCACGATATCGATGTCGATTTTTCACATCTTCACTACAACACCGTAATGCCGGTGTATACAAAATTCCAGTTTACTAGGAATTTTTCCGCAGATTGGGGTTTAAAATACCTTAAATTACTGGACTGTATAGGAATCATCGATGTTTGCAGGAGACATACCTACGTTTTGTTTATATCAAAATAAAAAGTTTAAAAGTATATTTTTACGTACCTATTAATTTTTTAACAGATCCGAATTGAGGACTTATGTTGTATCCCAATTGAATAAGTACCTCGGACCAAGTTTTCGTTAGCTTTGGATTTATCTCACATTTATACAGTTGATTTTGTCCGTTTACGAAAACGTTTATAATTTTCGGTTTTAAATTCGGAAATGCTGTCGATGTTCGTCCAGCCGGTTTCATTGCTAAATTTCCACTGATGATTTGAAATGGGTTGAAGAAAAATGCTGTGATAGTTGTTAAAAGATGACTTACTGTAGATGGAAGGGTTGACATTTGAAAAACATTTTGATTATGTCAAAAAGTGCGTTTTTATTTGAGCCCATGGTATCATGGAGATTAGATATGGAGCACAAACTCAAAAGGGATAAATCACAAACATCAGCATTTTGAAAGCTCTCACGTATTTTCAGTTAGAAAAAGAACCTTTTTCGAATTTGGCTGAATACATTTCTGATGATTTTATTTATCAAATTTGGCTAGTTACATGTCAAAATAGCACTACAGGAGTAAAGGTAATCGCATTGCCATTCTTTAGCCAGGGAAGCGGTTGGACTAAAAATTTTAGGACCCAGTGACACCTACGGCCTGACGACTAGCCAAACGTTACACCCATGCTCAATCCCTTAAGAGATGGGATGGAATCGAAGGATGCAGTCTTGCCAGGATCACCCTGAGCAACCTTGGGAAGTTGGCATCGAAGAAGTATTTGGCGATGTCCAGGAAAAACCTACGTGACTGGCCACTGTAAACTAAGGAAACACTTGCATACTATGGGGCTAGTGGACACACCTCTATGCAGGATGTGTGAACAAGAAGATGAAACTGCCAGGCTATGCGAGTGTCCGGAGTTATCGTCAATAAAAGAGTGTTTGTTCGGCCTACACCTGCCGATATAAAGGAGATGTCTCCTAGTTCCACCTTCCTGGGAAGGACAGGCTGGACGATGACCTAGGTGGACAACTCCTCGGTAGGATGTACAATGGGTCACATGTGGCCTAAGTGCTGTGAGCCTACACTCACTCTCCCTACTTTACAGATAAAGATGTAAAAATAGCAAATGGAATAAACGACCTACCGAAAACCCGGATATACGTCACAAACGATGACGCACACACAGAATGCTATAGTTAAAATAATACAGTTGAAAAAAATGACCTTTACCCTGACGTCACTAACAATGAACAGTAGTAAACACAAACTTTATATACCTCATCCTTTTCTACTGACAGTAAAAACACATCATACAATATACGTACACTTGTCTTTCAAGCAATGACATACGTTCTTCTGTAACTCTAATTATTACTTCCAAATGTTGAAAAGAGATAGCACCAAAAACAATTAATCGGTTGTATTCATAAGAATTTATTTTGACCTCTTATGACAACTGTCATTATTTTGATACATCGAGTTTTGTTCAAATTGTTCCATCATTTGCATTCAGATAAATTCTATAAAATCGGTTTTTTTCAAGACCTCTAATTTATTATTTTTATTCCACGATAAGTACATAATTTTCTGTTTCGCATTTAATGAACATTTTCAACTTAACCTCACTTCTTAGTCGGTGGCTGAACAAGATAAACAAGCAGTCAACGTATTTACGCACACGACAAAGTAATTGTAGCCATTTTTGACTCATTGATTGATTTCGCGAGGTTAGTAGGTATGACGTCAGGGTAAAGGTCAATTTTTTCTACTATATGTACCCTTCTTGGTGTGCGTCATCAATTGTGACGTATATCCGGTTTTTCGGCATGCCGTTTATTTTATTTGCTATTTTGACATTTAGCTAACCTAAAATTTGATGCATAAAAGAATCAGGGTTGTATTCAGCCAAATTCGAAAAGGCTATGGAATTAATAATACTTGGGATATGAAAGAAAACACTACAAAATAAAACAAATTGTTTATTTAATTCACATATTGAAATAATTGAATATTAGTAAATATAGTCCTGCAAAAGAATTATACAGCGTGTTCAATTAAGGATGCACATGTTATTCTTAAGTTTCACGGAAAATATTATTTTTCTGCACTTATAATTATTATTGTTAGTGAATTTGATTGTTTTATTTGCTCAAATGAGGTAGCTATCGCATTGATGTTTTTACTGACCTCATGTATTTAATGTTCAACAAACATAAACAGAATAAATAGTAAAGAAACCAACCAACTGATAAAAAATTAAGAAAATTATGAAAATTCAATTTTCGCAGTCATCCTCCCATAAGTCCCAATCTGATTCACATTCCGAATCATTCAAGTCAACAATTACAGGCGAAATATCACTGGCCTCAATAATTTTTGCTGTTTCCCAATATTCGTCTATAATGTTTTGGGTATGCCTCACATATTTTTTCCATTTCTCTGGTGTAACCTACAATAATATAATTAAAATAATAGGACATTCTTGTTCTAACAGAATTTTGATTTTTGTTCGGGTTTTCTGGAAGGTTTTTTTTAAAACGTCGTTTCCCCGCTCCGAATAGTTGTCATTGTAACTAGATTTCTGGCTTTTTTATACTTAAAATTAGTGGAGCCATAACCGAAGTAGCGGAACATTATGAGTGATTAAAATTCTCAAAACGAATCATTCTCCACAAGTTATATTGAAATATATAAAATAAAGTAGATTTCATTGCATGGTAGTAATACAGTCCTATGAAATTTAGGAGTCCATCTTGTTACTTCCATCATGCAGCTAGGACTCCTGCACTTCTGTGGAAGATCAACCATAAAATAAATCGAGAACGCATACTGATGGCGGTTATTTGTGTTATTGAGACTTTAAGAAAAACACACAAAATACAGTCTCCAGGTCTCTAAAAAAAAATCAAAATATTGTCAGTACAGCAGAAACGTGATTTTATTTGTTCATACCTGGTCAATTGTCTCTTGCCAAACATTTACTATTGTTGCTGCAGTTACACGGACAACAGAGGTTATCATAGTATTGTAATACCGTTTGAGCTCGGACCAAACCATTTCTATCGGATTGAATTGACAATTATAGGGAGGTAGTCTCAAAATACGATGACCCTGCTGATGAGCCAGTCTATTTAATCTATGAAACAGCACGCTTACATTAACACTGTTAAGCATTACCTCCTATAATAAAATACATACTTGTATTCTTTATCCGGTATATGTTTCTTCACAATTTTCATAATTTCATCTTTCATGCTGGATGATGGAAAAGGTATACACTTTTCTTGTAGCCAATCAATTAAAGATTGCCTAGTCCAAGATGAATTAGGAATCTTTTCAACTAAAGTTGTTTGGTAAGATGCATTGTCCATTATTATCAAAGAAGGTTCTTCTAAATTCGGCAGAAGCTGTTGTTGGAACCATTTCTCGAAGTTATTCGAATTCATCGAATCATGATAGTCTCCAGATCTACTCCCACTTTTGAAAATCAAACTGCAATTTTGGACAAAACCATTCTCAGAACCTGCATGTAAAATAATGTACCGTACACCTTCACCACTCGTCTTCCTTACTGTCTTAGTGCTACCATCTTGCCAACTCTTGCGAAAACTCCCCTTACTAAAAACCCAGGTCTCGTCCAAGAAAACAGTCTGTAGAGGGTAAGGAGAACTCTCATTGTTCAGGAATTCTCGCAGAAAATGTAATTTTTGAGCTACATGTGGTTGTTCCATAAGATATTTCCTATTGGAAATACTGCAATTCACCCATCTGAATTTTAGTGAACATTTGCTAGTGAACTAATAGAAATGTCGACTACATCCAGATCAATAAGTTTTTTATTCAGAGTAAGTAGAGTTACATGTTCACCTAAAATAAATAAGTCAACAAAAAATATTAACAAATAAAAATATAAGAACACTTTTTCAATTACACACTTTTATTAGGAAATGCACTAAAAAGTAAAACATTTTATTTTTATTTCTTATTCACTTTTTTTCAGTATTACCTATTAAAGTAGGGGGCGCAATCTAAAATATAACTAAACTAATTGTAAACAAACATTTAATATGAGTTCTCGAATATTTTGCTTACATGACGCTCACTTTTATTTTTAGTTATAAGTATTGAACGAAATATTAAAAAAAAAAAATTTCCTACTTTTTAGGGCATTTCCTAATACAGGTGTAATTTGAAAAGTTTCTTTATATTTTTTATTCCATACTGTTAAGTGTAAGGCTCTTAATCCAATGGAATTTTTTGATCCAAAGCTTTCAAAAACATGTGTTGTCACCGAAAATATAATCGTGTGCAAAATTTGAATGAAATCGGTTACTTAAAAGGAGGTGAAAAGTGGATTGCAAGATTTGATCTAGACAAACAGAGAAGTGGAGTTATATAAATGTGTGTAAAAATGGTTCACTTATAGGACTATTTAAAAACATCCGCTGCATCGAAAACATTTTTTTACATAGGTACCTTCAACATTCTGTATATACGCGACCTAACGACATGCTCATGCTTCTCTCGGATTGTGAAGCCCTTCGACAGATTTACTCATTTTATTACTATATTCTGAATCACTGTGAATGTCATTTTTTGCCAAATTTGCTACAGTCGGCAAGGATATTCCCAATGCATCCGAAACGCGCTGAAACATAATGGATTTAAATCAAATATTTAAGCAATCCTTATGAAAAGGATTAACTCAATTTTTATTAATTTCACTTATTGTTATATCAAAAATACTTACTTGGTGCACTGAAGTTAAAGGTATCAATGGTTTACCAGCTTCTTTTTCTAACTGAAAATATTTGATGAGTTTCAAAATAAGATGCTGCTCTTTTTCCGAGTATCTAGGCATATTTTAGTATTTTTAAATGAATATAACAAGATTAATATTCACTTTTCATAAATAATAATTGACCGTAAAAAACAAAGTACAGACCTGACAAGATCTGTCAGTGAGACATTAGAAAGTAGGAAAGTAACGCCTTCATATTATTTGAACGCCCAATTCATAGGTCGCGCTTGCGCGTAATCTATACATTAACCAATCACATTTTTGTAAGTGAAAGATTAGGGTTGACGTTTGTAATAAATTTAAACGGTTCATTATTGTGATCTTTTAATTATGATTAATCACAGACATGATTTTTTTCCCATTTCTTTCTACGTAATGTGTTAGAAAGACATTAACAATCGATGACGCACACCAAGAAGGGTATTATTTCAACTACCTTCTTGGTGTGCGTCATCGATTGTGACGTATATCCGGGTTTTCGGCATGTCGTTTATTTTATTTGCCATTTTGACATATAGCTAACCTTAAATTTGATAAATAAAATCATCAGGATCGTATTCAGCCAAATTCGAAAAAACTGTGAAATTAAAATAACTACCAGCTTCCTGTTCTAACTGAAAATACTTGGAAACATTCAAAATGCTGATGTTTTTAGGTGTATCTGGGCATATTTTTGTATTATTCAAATAAATAAAACAATACGATTAATATTCATTTTCCATAAATAATAATTGACCGTGAACAACAAAGTACAGACCTGACGAGAACTGTCAGTGTGACAGTAGAAAAAGACGTGAGACTCATTGCCGCTACGAAAGTAACGTCTTCATAGTATTTTGAGTTCTCGATTGATAGGTTGCACTTGCGCGTAATCTAAACATCAACCAATCAAATTTTTGTAAGTCAAAGATTAGGGTTAACGTTTGTAATACATTTAAACGGTTCATTATTGTGATATTTTTATAAGGATTAATCACAGACCTGCCTTTTTTCCATTTTTTCCTACGTAATGTGTTAGAAGGACATTAACAATCGATGACGCACACCAAGAATTTCAACTATAATATAGATTTATATTTATTTATATTTTATTGTTCTAAACTAAAACATTGTATATAGTCTAAATGTTGTATTGTTTATGGTAAGTTATAATTTTTTTTTAGTTAACAGTACCTTTGGAAAATCTACGTTCTGAACCAAAACTTCCGGCCATAACGACTGAACTGACAGAATGGTTCGACGATCTTTGGTCAAGAGGACAAATTTTGCTAGGTTTATGTTACAATACGAAAAAACGAGCATTAGTAGTTACAGTTGTCAGATGCGTCAACCTACTACCAATGGACAATAATGGATTATCAGACCCTTTCGTAAAACTGTAAGATTTGAAAAAAAATTAATGTATGATTGTATTTTATTGTTATTGAATGATATGTTGTACTGTGTCGGATGTTTTTTATGCATTTTTGTTTGATTATGCGTTTTGTATGTATTTTTAGAGAACTTGAGTGTTAAGTGAATGTTTTTGTGTGCTATTGTGTTCCAATATGCTCTTGAGTGTCAATTATTATGCCTTATTGATTGTAATATAGTGTTATTGGATAATCTCGTTTGTTTCGACATGTTACTGCTTGTAATTGTTTACTTTGATGTGAAATTGAGAGCTTTTGTATGTTATATATTACATCAACCTTCTTTTCAGGCAACTGAAACCTGATCCGAATCATAAAAAGCACAAAACTTCCATAAAATGGAAAAATTTAAACCCGGTCTTCAATGAAGAATTCGCCTTTGAAACTAGACCTACCGAACTAAGTACTCAAAGTTTATTCGTAACAGTTTATGACAAAGATTATGGTAAAAGTAATGATTATTTAGGTGGTCTGATTTTAGGTGGAACAGGATCTAAAGGTAAGTTTCATTTCATTTGAAAACATTTAAAAGCATCTTCATGTTACGTCAAATTGTATATACAGAATAAAAAATATTTAAATAGTTTGGTAAAAGTTTGTGTATTAACAGTTTTTTGGATTCTTCTACGAGCTACCTATTTGCACTCCAACCGGTATCTCGTGAAATAAGCTGACGATGCGCCGTAACAAATTTGAAAGTGGGGATCCAGCGAAGCCAATCCTACGATAGACGTTATTATTTTTACACTGTTGCATTGTTTCATTTACCAAAAACCACTCCCTCATTCTTTTAGTAATTAATTTGTTGTGTCAATTATTTGAAACTCATTTCTCTTAATATCATATTAAAAAATGCCCAACATTACTATGAACATCCACATATTGACAACATTGTATACATTTCAATATCTAATATTCGGGTAAATTCCATCCCAGTATGATCCCAGTCTGGCCGAATACGTTCTCTCTCTGCGTACTGGAAGCTCCGCCTTGTCACGAGATACCTACCGGTTGGAGTGTAATAAATGCTCCTCCAGACTACGCTACTGATCACAATAATAACAACATTCTGCGCACTCAGATGAGAGACACGTGTGTGCCTAAAACTAAAGTTTGGTGAATTACTTGATATTTGTATTTCTGTTTCAGGGTTAAGGTTGAAGCATTGGATGGATATGATTCGATATCCCGACCACAGGCACGAACAGTGGCACAATTTAACTGAAGATGTATTAGAATGATTCACTGGAAATTATAAATTTAATGAATCGCTGATTCGATATGTTCTCGTAATCAGGAATATTCAACTGGATGTTTGTTTTGTTCCTGGTTTAAAATTAAAATCAAACTCAAAATTAGGAGCTCTTTTTTTTATTAGAGATAGTGGTCGCATTTTATTGGATCTATAACTGTCAAAAGATATACAAGTAGTAAATTGGTAAATTAGAGAACTCAGACAACTTAAGCTCGAAATGATTTACCACAATCCAAACCGAAACAGTTGACTGATTGCTGAAATAAATTTACTGTGAAATTTTATACAATTTTCCATTGAAACTGTAATCCATTTGTCTGAGAATTTACATACCTACATTTCCTAAATTATTCTATTTGAATGTTTTTAAAAAATGCTGATGGAAGAACAAAAGATAAAGGATGAAATTGCGTTTGGTGAAAAATGATTTTTTTAATAATCTAGAGAGCAGTGCTATTTTTTTATCCATAAAATGATCGTAAGCCAAGTATCCTTAAGGGGCATCTACCAAATTCGACCTTGCACAATTATGCTTTGTATATTTTTTTGTTTCCCTACGTCCTCACGTTTAAGTTCACATAACGAAAATTTTATTAGAAATATGAAAGCTCCGCAACATGTAGGTAGCCAAGCGGTCCAAGCGGATTATGGTTCACGTACTACTCTATAAGCTTCGTCAGTACTGAACTGGGAGACCGCCGAGACCTTCGAGCGTTATATCAACAATGGAACGGCACGCGACTACCGAAGCAGAGAGACAATGTCAGTCATAGAAGGATAGAAAAGCGAGAGATGGATTTTTATCCGATATTTTAGTGGTAGCAACCGAATTTCAATAAGGAATTGTACGGTCATAAGTAATTTGAGGATTCTGAGATTTTTATATAGTATTCATAAAGCTTCAAATTAGACTTCTTATCAATTAGTTTTTCCATTTAATCCATATTTAATTCTTTACAAGGGCTCAAACTTTGCTTAATATGTGTAATTACCTCATGATTCGTATTTTTTTCACTAAAATTTGGTTAGCATTTCAAAGTTTTTATTCGATGAGAACTCTAAGTTCAACATTAATCTAGGTACATGATATATTTTTTTCTTAATTTTCAATACATCCATTATCTCAAAATTCTTTACCAGAAATACTTCGATATTTTGTCAAATCGCTGCCGATAGATTCCCCTTAAGCTCCTTAAGAACACCACAAATTGCTATAAAACCATATATTTTTAAAGAGTAGAAGCTTCAGCCTATTTATTTAAAAAGTCTAAGTTGTTGATCTTCAAAAAATCCAAGTTTTTTCTTGGAGTCTAGAGTGAAAATATTGAATTGGCAACAGCGCGAAAAACATTTTTAACTCCTGAAGCCGCTCAGTAAAAACCGCTTCTCGATATCTTAATCGGTTTCCAAGTTATGGTTTCATCAAATGTGTCTGAATTCAAATGATCACTCAGTATAAGATTTTATTTAAATGATAATAACTTAGCAAATAACACATGGCGCAGTCAGTACACAGTTTCTGAATCGAATTAAACAATATAATTAAAGTGTCATGTGACGAAAACGAAAAAGGTAATCAACAGAGGAGTAATGTGATTCAAGAGCAAATGTAATTTAAACCCTGAACATTACAAATAAATTTATCCATCTTATACATAGGGAATAAGTGAATTTAATATAATGATTAGTAAATTAAAAAAAAAGTACCACATACTATGTGTTTGTATGTAATATTACAAGTGACCAAAAATTCAATATATTTATGTAAAATGTTGTGAAATGGTTGTATTTATTTTGGAAATAAAACCTTGTTAAGTAACTTTTTGTATTATTTTTAAAGGGGTTTATTTTGTTTGTGAACAATTCCATTTACCATGGACGCACAATAAAATATTTGAAAGGGGTTATATACCATACAATATTTGAATTTCTTGCAAAAACTTACATCTAACATAGACTTATGGTAAACTTGCTATGAGGGATTTTTTTTTGTAAAAAGTTGAGGCCAGTAAGACACTGGGACGCTCTCAGCCCAGTTGGCCCATCCATCTCCTGACTTTTCTGAGAAGTAGCAGGCGTCTTCTCAGATTCATTGAAGTTCCTAAAGGGGTAAACAACCACAAATCAACAACAGTATCAACACAAAAATAAGATTTTTCTACAAACGTTAAAAAATGACAAGGTTCGCGCATTGACAACAATATGCGAAGTGACCCTTTTTTTCATTTTCCTTCGTTACCATGACACCGTGCGCGAAGTAGTGTGCGAAATACTTACTTCGCACACTATGCATGTAAACTATATGGGATTTTTATATTTTAACCTTTATGTTCCTCAATCAAACAAAAATCCAAGAAATCATTTATTTATTAATGTATAACAATAATTAAGGCTTTCAAATTGTGAGAAAATTTAACACTACCTAATTTTATTTATTATTTACAATGTTAACATTAATGGTGCAGCCAGTGCACGAACCAATATTTATTCCTAAACCAGATAACTCAGATTCAGCTCGTGATATCGTAGTTTTGGGAGTTGGAAGACTATCCATTTTTGATTTGCAAGCAACTGCCGTAGAGGTGACAGCACTTGATCCTGAAATTTCCCAGTCTAAAATTTTATTTGATATTTGAATTTTATTGTTGATAGAATCTTCCACGTATCCTTCGGCCACAGTCGAAGATTTCCATCCTCCATGTCGCGTCAAAACACATATATCGGCCTCCGTATTAGCAAGGAGTGTGGCTGATGTTCTCCGAAAACAATGGCCCGTGTAGGCATCAGGATTTGGTAATTTTAGGTGTTTTGCTATTAAGCATCTTTCCAATACTATTTATTTCAACAAGTTGGTTAAAACATCTCTTATTTTGATACTTCAAAAACTATCGGCGACTGGTAGCATAACTTGGACGAAGAGCCGCATATTTTCGGTAAATGTCAGTATAATCTAAATTTGAAACTGTAAAAATTCGTTGTATATTCGTTTTTGTATCGGGTACTTTAACAATCAAAATGGAATTTTTATCTTCTATGTCAGCGACCGTCATTTTAGTGAAATCCTCACGGCGGCAAGCACCCGAAATACCCAGTATTAAAACAACCTAAAAGGAAATCAGTAACTTAAAAAACACATAAAACAATCATCAAAAATCTACCAACCAACAAATAGGTTTCATCATCTGTCTTTCTTATGAATTGTTCAACTTCCTCTCTAGTCAATACCTTAGATTTCTTAGGATGGTTTCCAGCTGGCAATTTTTTCAAATATGGAACCAACTTGGTAAATTTCTTAAATTCCACGTCGAGTGTTGCTTTCAACGTAGAATATATTATTGCCCATAACGTGGAAGACTTCAGCTTCTTAGGCTTCTCTGCAAAATATGCCAACAGCACATTTTCGGATATTTTTCTGGCTTCATTTGCTCACACCACTCTTTAAATTGCTGATATGCATTTTCATACTGACGCCTCGATTTCTCCGGTAAAAGATTTGAAATTACTGAATTGGCCGAATCTGTCAAGTTAGGTGGAGTACCTACTGCTTACTTCATCTTCGCTCGAAATTTCCATTATTTTACAGTTATAAATATCACTCATGAAATTGACGCGAATAAAAAGTCACTCCAAAATAATTATCAAGAACTGTCACTTTGAAATAATGGTCAACAAATGCCATTTTATTTCCATAGTTACAGTAATTACATGATTTGGAAAAACTGTTTTTGTACAACTGTCATTAAAATTGACACTTTTAATGATAGCAAACAATGTTAAAAACGATTGTTTACATAGCAGCGTGTTAAAAATACTTTTAACACTAGTGTTAAAAATATTTTTAGCACGCTTCTATGTAAACGTCTGCCATTCACAACAATCTTTTGATTATTTGAATACTAAAATGCATTTTGAATTTATTGTCATTGCAAATTCGCTCGTTTCATTATCAAAATAGGGAAGTTGTACAAAAAACATTGTATGGTATTTGTGTTAAAAGTGATTTTATTTTGTTCGTGAAATTGTTCAATTCGCTCCGCTCATTTCACAAACGTTTTCACTCACAAAATAAAACCTCACTTTTAACACTCATATCATAAATAACTATTAAGCCAGTTCAATACTATTTCTCATATTAAGCTAAGCATGTTACTTATTTTAGAACAATATTTTTGACGTTTGTAGAAAAAATTTTGTTTGCATCTCATGCGCGAAATACTTTGGTGATCTCGATCACCAAAGTAGCATTTCGCGCACTAGATACAAAAATAACTATTTAGCAAGCAATAAAATTTTCCTTCAATAATAATATGTCAAAAGGCATTAATAAACATCAAATTATAATATTCACTTGCAATACTCTACAAGTTTTCGGAAAGAAAACAAAAAAATAGCATTTAATTCAAAAAAATTTATTCTCTTCACGACTAAAATGTATTCAACAAACCAAATAACTATAACTATTTCAAACAAAAAAAAACATAAAAATATTGCACGTGATAACACTATAGACGAAGAAAAATATTGCACAATGTCGTAGGTAAAGAAAATATTGCACGTTTGCTGCAAAATATCACCGAACTAAAAACCTCAGATCCCTAAATACATAAATTAGAAGCTTCCATATCCAGAACTGAAACAAAGTAACATAGGCGTCCACCAACTTTTTAAAACAGATGTTCTGATTATATAAAATTCCGTAAATGACAAAAAGAAGAATATAAATAAGGTAAACGTCTATGTAAATTTTTTATTTATTTCGTCTCAGTTCTTTAAGAGTTTTTTTACAGTGTTTGTATTAAAAAAGTTCCTAATATAAAAAATATATTTTTTCAACTCACTTTCTTTAATTTTATTATAAGATATGCGTTTACTTATATCCAATAGGAATACAACATCCCAATATTGAGTCCATGAAATTTATATATCTAATGATAATATTAAAGTAGAGACGTAAAAAAATAGTGTATGCGACTCGCACTTGATACTCATTGCAAAATATACTATTATTTTACATATAAATATTGCACTATATGAAAAAATTACTACATAGTTTTACGATTAAATATAGTCTGTAGGTACGAATTTATTTCTTTGTAGCTCGAGTAATTCAATTTTTTCTACGGCAAATAACCCAACGAATTTTCAATGTTACTACTAACATTTCTCAAATTCCTCTCCACTTCATGCTTCAAATCAAAGTACGCTCCATTTTCAAACTTTCTACCTTCACACGAACTGGACCTTCTGGACTCATCAGATTGACTCTGTATTGTATACAAACCATTTTTAGCACTATACATGTTCAATTTACCAGTTTTACTAGAACACGAACCGCTCCTGACTGAAGACATACCTCTGGAAGCGCTCGAAGTGGTTTTCAAAGCATACAAAGCGCTTTGATTCTTTTGTAAGTGAGAATGTGATTTGGAGCTGCTACCATTTTGGGATTTCAACGGTTTGATGTGTTTCGAATGGGTATATATTTTGTTGTGGGAGTTTTTCGAGGAAACTAATGAAGTTGAGTCGTAATTTTTTGAGTTTAAGTGTGCTATGTCAGTTGTTTGACTCAGTTTTATATCGGAGAATAGAGCTGCTATTTCTGCGGACTTCTTAACAGACAGCGCTTCTGTACAACCGCCGGATGAGATTGCTGTAGATTGAACAGTTCTACCACCTGAAAAAAAAATCGATACAGATACTAAAGAAATCAATGTTTAGTTTACAGTACACCTTGATAAAGTTGATAAAAGGAATGAAGGTATTACTAATCTTCAAGAGTTGCTATAAGCTATAAAGTCACCCAACAAAATATTTCACGAATATTCGAGAATTTTAAGCTTTTTCCATATAGACTATGAGCCCATGGGGAAAAAAGTGTCGCGATTTGAAACAGCAGCAAACCCATTTAGAACGATAGTTTATCATACCACCATCGGTTCCAGCACTATGTCGTACATTTTCTCTTGTGCAGAAAAGCGCAGTGGAAAACTGAACATTTCATGAAACCCTGGAACCGTGATATGAAACTGTACGCCGTTTGTTACATTTGATAGTAGAACCATAGGAGAATGGTCCAGACTCTATGGCGTTCAAAAATAATCGTTCGGAAAATTTAGGAAACTTTTTAAAAACTCTTATTTTTTACTTCCTGCAACCGTGATATGAAACTGTACGCTGTTTGTTACATTTGATAGTAGAACCACAGACATATAAAAAACAATAGACAGAGTTGTTTACAAAATGTGTATGTGCCAACATTAATTCTTACTTTACTACAAATTATTTTGTAGTAACGCAGCGTTGCCAGATGAATAATATAAAATTACTTTTAATACTTCATGTTTGATACTATTATTTAATATTTCTCTACAAACAGAATATATTTTTGCATACATATATTTTTGCATGGAAATATGTGTGGAAATTTGTTATTTGTTGAGTTTGAATCTCTTAAATTTTATATTACATACATAGTATAGTATAATTTTCCGCTCATCTTTTAAAATTTTGCGAAGTCCGGCAACGCCGCTAGCAAAATACCCCAACAAGCAGCCGCCATATTCCAATATCATTTCATTGATATTTAAAGTGGCGAGTACTGTGTTTTTGATTTATTTGCGTGTATTTCACCTAATTTAGTATTTACTAGTGAAGCAGAGGTGTTAAAAAATTAAAACTATGGTGAGACAGTGTGTGGTGTGCCGGAAAATCGACTATTTGAACCCTAACCTATATTTTCACTGGTAAGTTGTAGTAAATAAGTTAGTCATAGGCGGGTATGTGAATCCTTTTTTCACACAATCTGAATTGGCATGATATGGAGAGAATTGGGTGAAATTACCACTCACATACTTACACATATTTAAGCAGATTGTAGAAAATAAACATGAGATGCTGCACATACCTATATATAAAAAAAATGTCTATGATGCTTACCTATAGGAAACATTAGACAAGTAGTTCAGGAATTTGGATAGATAGATAGTTTTGAGGTATTAAAAACTTCATGTAAGGCTTGCTTTGATAGGCAACTACTTACTGTACCTGTTGCATTTTGTAAAGGTGCTAGGAATTATGTAATTTTATTCCTAGCTATAATTTACAATTTACTGGTGGTTTTACCTCATATCACAATACCTCTACTACAACACTATTATCTTCAGAAATCCTAGTTAGTAGTAAAAAATGGGTAAACAGCTAGCCACTGTTGTGTACCTATAATTTTCCAATGATTTCTTCTAGTTTTCCGGTAAGCAAAGCTCGAAGAAATACCTGGATGGAAATACTTGGATTCCAGCCAGATAAAAAATTACCAAAGAGGCCAGAAGTATGTTCTGATCATTTTGAAGGAAATGATTTTACACAAAGGACCAATGGAACAAAAATGTTAAGGAGAGATGCAGTTCCTTATTTCGCAATCAATGACTTAACTTTGACGATGTAAAATAAATATGTATTATTTTGTAATTATTTTTATTTCATAAACCTCACAAGAATTTGTATTACCTAGAAGAGCAAAATTAATATAAACTACAATATACATTACTTTTACTGACAATTTTGAAGTTGTTTTAAAAAATGAAAATGTGTAATATTCTCCTTTGAGCAGTAAATATTTCAATGTGATAGTTAGATAAATTGAATTTTTTTATCAATAGTAACAAATTTCGATATTTATACTAATTTTTGTTGCACAGTTGTTTATTAAGTTTTAATTTAAAAAATCGAAAATATTGTGAAAAAATTCCCGAATTGAGTCTATTCAATCATTCGCCCCCGTTATTTCTCCGTCTATGGTGTTTATCTGTCGGCCGCCATATTCCAACAATGGTCATATGCTTTGCCTCTTCACCGCCCCTGATCATAACAATGTTGGAGTATAAACATTTCGTATTTTATGAATGAATAGCTCTGTCTATTGTTTTTTATATGTCTGTGAGTAGAACCATAGAAGATCGGTCCAGACTCTATGGCGTTCAAAAATAATCATTCGAGAAATCTAGGAAAATTTTTAAAAACTTTTATTTTTCACCCCCCGAAACCGTGTTATGAAACTGTACGCCTTTGAGTTCGGTCCAGACTCTATGGCGTTTAAAATAATCTTTAGGAAAATCTAGGAACATTTTTGAAAACTTTTATTTTCTACCCTCTAAAAAGGTGATTTCAAACTGTGCGGCATTGGTTTCTGTAGATTATACAACATATAATCTTTAATCAAAAGTATAAACCTAAAAGTGAAAAATAAAGCTTTGGAAAAAGCACTGCAAAATTGTCAGCATGTAGTTTTCCTCCTTCACGCAAGGAGTTGGAGCAACAGTATCGTAGATCGATCTACATTTCACAAATTTGGTGCAACGTAAAAAACCCAACACAGTTAAGTCCCGTCAATTATGGGTGGAAAATTGAACAGAGCAGATATGTTTTTCATTGGTTTGATGGCGAAGATTGCCCTGAAACGGTAATGGACCTAATTGAAGCTGATGAGCCATTGGATGATAAGAAGTGTGATGACCCATGTGATACCCAATCTGATATTCATGGTCAAGGAAAAATATCCATATTGCCCATGATATATGTTGATAATAGTAATAAGATAAATATTTGTATATTTTTGCAGATGACGATGAAAATATAGATCCGGAATGTATAGATTTTAACATTACTTCGGATATGGAAAGCGATACCTCAGATGAAGAATATTTTTTTTTATTAAAATTAGTTACTTTAAATTACTTTTGTTGAAATTGGAATTAAAATGTAAAATTGAAATTTTACATCTTCTGTATTGCGAAGAAAAAATCAAATAAATAAAGAATAAAAATGACAGATTATATTATTACTATCAGAAATAAATATAATTTAAATTATAAAATATAAAAGACTATAATAACTTTGTTCTTCGGTGAGTAATCGATTTTTAAATCAAGTCGGCTTGGCAGAACTTTCTCACGACCTCCCGCACAAATATTTTTGCACGACATAATGTAATAATTTCTTTATGAATAAGAAATTGATTGTAACAAATGCCATTCATTTTTTTTGAGATTTCCCGCGTGAAAATAATCATATGCTGAAACTAACAGTTGTAGGTATACCTACATACATTTTTAGTAAATTAAGTTTTTGACTATCCACACTATAATTTTTGTACGACATTATTTTATTATATTATTTTATTCTAAAAGGAACCTATTGCACTAGATACCGTACAGTTTCAGATGACATTTTTTGGATAGGAAAATCTCGGAAAAGAAACAATTTCCCGCGGCTTTTCAAACAACTTTTTTTGTATGGCACTTCGGTCAAATCTTCAATTAATAATAATAATAATAATAATATCTTTATTGCTTCACATTGATACAAATCAATATAGCAAGAAATCCGGAACAGAGTCTATAAATAAATACACAGTTCATGCGGCAAAATCACAATGAAAATAAACAATAAAAGAGCGAAAACAATATTTGTGTAAAACCCAAGCTATTCGTTTATAATAAATGAACGAATTTTGAGTACGCCAATAAAATAATTCGAAATTTGCCTGAAATCCGCCAAAAAAAGTTATTCTTCATCTGAGGTATCGCTTTCCATATCCGAAGTAATGTTAAAATCTATACATTCCGGATCTATATTTTCATCGTCATCTGCAAAAATATACAAATATTTATCTTATTACTATTATCAATATCATGGGCAATATGGATATTTTTCCTTGATCATGAATATCAGATTGGATATCACATGGGTCATCACACTTCTTATCATCCAATGGCTCATCAGCTTCAATTAGGTCCATTACCGTTTCAGGGCAATCTTCGCCATCAAACTAATGAAAAACATATCTGCTCTGTTGAATTTTCCACCCATAATTGACGGGACTTAACTGTGTTGGGTTTTTTACGTTGCACCAAATTTGTGAAATGTAGATCGATCTACGATACTGTTGCTCCAACTCCTTGCGTGAAAGAGGAAAACTACATGCTGACAATTTTGCAGTGCTTTTTCCAAAGCTTTCTTTTTCACTTTTAGGTTTATACTTTTGATCAAAGATTATATGTTGTATAATCTACAGAAACCAATGACGTAGAGTTTGAAATCACCTTTTTAGGGGGTAGAAAATAAGTGTTTTAAAAAATTTCCTAGATTATCCGAACGATTATTTTTGAACACCATAGAGTCTGAAGCGATCTCCTATGGTTCTACTTTCAAATGTAACAAACGGCGGCGTACAGTTTCATTTCACGGTTTTGGGAGGTGAAAAATGAAAGTTTTTAAAAATTTTCCTAGATTTTCCGAACTATCATTTTTGAACGCCATAGAGTCTGGACCGATCTCCTATGATTCTACTATCAAATGTAACAAACGGCGTACAGTTTCATATCACGGTTTCGGGGGGTAAAAAATTAGGGTTTTTAAAAATTTTCCTAGATTTTCCGAACTATTATTTTTGAACGCCATAGACTTTGGACCGATCTTCCATGATTCCACCTTCAAATGTAACAAACGGCGTACAGTTTCATATCACGGTTTCAGGGGGTGAAAAATGAAATGTTCAGTTTTCCACTGCGCTTTTCTGTACAAGAGAAAATGTACGCCATAGTGCTGGAACTGATGGTAGCATGATAAACTATCTTTCTGAATGGGTTTGCTGCTGTTTCTAATCGCGACACTTTTTTCCCCATGGGCTCATAGTCTAATATTAAAATTAAATGTCAATCAAATATCTACTTTGAGCGAAATCAGCTTTGTAGTTTCATGCTTTTTGCGAACGTCCTTTGGCAACTTTCAAGGACCTTTTGTAATGAATCCATTTTATATCGGTAAAGCATATTTTCATTCGACATAATGGAGAAAAGCTCGTAGGGGAGCAATCCTTTTATGAAATCGGGTCGATTGATAAGTTTAACAAGGCTATCACATTTTCAAAGTCTTATATTGTCAACCAATGATTAATTTTAATGCATGGTTAAAAATTAGACAATCTGCTCCATTTTAAAACCAAAGAAATATTGTTTTTCCACCACTAGCTGTGAAGTTGACAATCATTGCTTCTTCTAACCAATTGAGAAGTTGAATTTCTTTATTACTGGTTAATAATTTTTTCTATTATTAACTTAGGTCAATGATGGACAAATTAAAATATTTTGAGAATTCAGGGATAGTAGTTCAATAAAAACTTGTGCAACATAATTTTGTATACCCAGGAGATTGTATCCAGCATATTTGCTGCTTGAAATTACTTATCAAGATAAAATTATTTGAATAAAAATTCCATTATCTTAAAATTCACACTTAACCAAAAATGACTGAAGACATAACGAGTACGTTCATAATATATCGAAAACTGACAGTGTACTTGTCAGTCAGACGACGAAATAAACGGTTCTCGTAGTGCGTTTGTGAATTAATTTTAATTTTTGTCTTAAATTTGGCTACTAGTGTAAAAAATTGTGTATACACTACGGTGGTGAAGGCATTTATAAGCCTCTCACCTTATTCCCCTCGGAGCAACGCTTCTCGCGAAATAATTTTGGTGCTTGGTCAATAATAATAGTCTTCACCACCTTGGTGTGAAATATACTATTAGATGTGTGTATCGATGTGGGTAATAAGGAAACAATATTGTGAAAGCAAAACATCCCCCGACATAAAAGTATTGTTTCGGGATCTTAATTCATGACGTCGTAAACTACAATTTTATAACATCTGCTAGCAACCTCTAGATTTGAAAGGATTTTACGACTTTAATATAAAATTCTAAAATACTATAAATTTTATATTACTCAGTAAAATCGTTTGAATGGGAAACTATGAAATAACTGGGGATTATTATTTCCCACAAGTAACTGTATGGAGAACAACAAAGAAGTTTTTCAAATAAAATAGCCAGAGATGTCATATTGACAAACAAATAAATTGATTTGAATATTTACTTAAATCTATAAATCAATTTAAAACATTCCTAAATCAGCAAGACACCGGTGGTGAGTATCTGAATTAAAATTGAATAATCCATGTCTAACACATAACATGGACAAAATTCTATTAATCTATCTAGTCTCATTGATATACAGGCTGCGACATACGATTCACAAAGCAAGAGGCCAAGAATCAGAGGAAGAAGTAGAAGAAGAACATACTATTCACACAAGTACGACAAGGCTAGTATGAGAAAAACTAGTCCCTTTTACCAAAAACGTTCAGTGCCCTCCTATTCTAACTGCTGTTGCCAGAAGCACAGATTAATTTGTACAAATAATATTTTTGTCTCGTTATCGTTAACTTTTTTCGAGCTCATGCACTATTAGGTAAAAGTAAACACTTTCATCCGGCAACAGTGTCCCTTACATAGAGAATTCACATTTAAACTTTTATTCCTTTATCTTTTCGGGGACTACCGAGTTGTACCACGACTACCTGAGTTAATCCATTTCCGCCTTTATTGGGGAATATACTGACCATCGAGGTGGATCATTACGAAATTACACATAAGCCGTAATTATTGAGGGAAAACCCAGTACCACTAATAATAAATTGTATTTAGGCGCATATTTGTTTTTATTTACTTACATATGGATGTTTTGATCTGAAACCTAATTTATATAAAATTGTTAAGGGCATTAGTCATTAGACTTAATTTTTAATCGTTAATCCTCCCAGGAAATTCGGTGGTACAACTCGACGGTAGGATTACACCTACCTGATATCTTGTGGTACAACTCGGCGATCCCGATCTTTTCGCTCCAAACGTTGATCACGTTGGTATGCCATTGTATTTGAAAATAAAACATTTACAATTCCTTCAATAACATTTCATCTGCGAAAAAGTGCAAATTATAAAACGGTAATTTGGAGGTCATTCGGCTGATGCAATAGTTAATTTGTTTATTGTGGCATTTGAAAATCTCCCAATTCCTGTGAATAGAACCTACTCCCATAGAGGGGATAGTCAATCTGACACACCCAACGCTGACTGCCCACAATGATTCTTCTTTCTCTTTCAAGCAGTTCTTCTCATATTTCCCTTGTCGTACTTGTGTAAGACTTTTCGCAACCTGTATTATAACAAAAAACACTTACTAGACCGGTGACTTCTTGTAGAACCACAATTTTTCGAAGCAACAGATCTAGCTGGCGACACTCCATTTCCATGTATTATTTTCCCGTGTAAATAATTATGTAATCCTCCATTAGCCAACGAGATTTGATGATAATCCTTCTCTCCAGGTAAAGATATCGAAAATTGGTTACCTAATTTATTACGACTTTTCAATTTTTCATAATACTTCTCAGGAGGATTCAAAATATATTCTAAACTTCTCGTACTCTTCGTATTCGACTTTTTCTTACAAAGTTTGGTGTGCCGATGGTGGTCTGACTCCTGAATCACACCTTGTCCATATTTATCAACGGCAGCTGGATTGTACGATATGTTAGAGCAGTAGCATTTGTTACTTTCTGCGCAAGAATCAGTATCGCATTCGCAGTAAACAACGGAATTTTCTTTGACACACCTACAGGCTTCTGATCTATGACAAATGGAGTTGCTGCATCTGGAAGCATGAAGATGATTCAATAATATAGCTTAAAGCCCACAAAGAGGTTGAATAAACATTTTTATGGTGAAGAGAAGCATAAAATGATTATATTGGTGGTCATTATGATGACTATAAATGTTTTCAGTAGGTTTATGCTGATACTGATAAACGCCATTAAAAATTGTAATTCTGATATTTAAATGATAGAATGGAAGCCACTAAGTGTAGCCAAAGACATAAGGAAATTGTGTCGCAGAGGATAAACAAGGTACATTAAGTTTTGATCAGCTTAGGTTAGGCAGGGAAACAGTCTGTCTACAACTATTTCTATTAAAACATTAGATGAGGTGATTGAAGCAATAGACCCAAAAGGAATAAAAACTCACAGCTCCATGAAGTGCTATTATATATATAACAGATTTAAAATGATAAAGATGATGCTGAAGATGATATTGTGCATACTTCTGTTGCAGATTGCAGATCTTACCTGAATTTTCGAGAAGCGTTTTTCTGGCCTAAGCTGCAATAGCATTTATCAGCTGACACACAAGTACAAGTGTCTGAATCATAGGAACATTCGGAACAAGAGACGTACCCAGAAGAAGAGTTCCTATTTTGATTTTGCAGCAATGTGAATCCTTGGGATCTGCTCCTGTTTTTTCTTAATGAAAAAAAATCGCTTTCTTCACTCGTACTTGCTCGATCTCTTCGGGTTTTTTTCTTTTGATTTTGTTTTTTGTTGGAAACCAGTTCTTCTTTTGGTTGAAACTGCCTTGTGTCATAGGAAGATGTCGATATGGAGCTTTCCGGTAGTTTAGACTCAGTTTGTGGCTGAATATCGACGATGTTCTTCTGGATTGAGTTATTCTGTAATAATTAGTATTAGACCAAGCAATAGAGTGAGTTATTGACAAAAATCCTAGTAAAAAACGGACTGTGACATTACGTAGTATGATCCTGTCTGTTTTTCACTAGGATTTACTATATTAGAACTGGAATATTTTAGCAAGAAATTAGTAAATTCACCTGTTTTATCCTCTTTTTTATAGTCAACTTAAGATTCTTCTGGAATATATGCTTCAATCTCTTGAACTTTCCACCAATGCTTATTCGATGCTTTTGTTGAGGAATTTTTCTCAATAACTTTTTCTGTTGTCTTCTCATTATGGCTTTGGATCTTTGATACAGTTCATCTTTAGTAAGAGTTACAGATAATTTTAGCAAGAATTCTTTATAAATAGGTTTGAGATCATTGAAAGACATTCCTTCGGGGTCGATTATGACGCTAAGGATGTCGTCTAAAGAGTGGAGACCTTCTTGAAGGGAGAGCTCGTTGAATATTTCTTTAAAACCGATTGGAGACCCTCCACTACCTTGGTCATTACTTCTGAAACAGATGGTTTATTAAATGAGGGGTTGCATGAAGAGAGTTCTACTTTTAAAGAATATAAAGATAAGTACAGTCAATTATTTCAGGTTAATTTTAAAACAATTGATGATAAAATTGTTCGTTTTAAGGTTAAGCCGATCTAAGAATTGGCGCTTTCCATCTGTCACGGCCCATCTAAAATTTAATGAATGACGAATATTCATTAAAATTATCAATACGAGTTCGTTTATATTATCTGCGAAGGCTTTGGTTAATTACTGTAATAACAAGAAATGTTTTAATGAACTGTCTCTCTAATTGGCTTCCTTCTGAAGATAAAACTATCGGGCCGTGATATTCGTTGAATATTCTACATACACAGAGAAATTGGTACAATAATTATAGTATTTATTATTTAAAATTAGTCATTAATTCACCAATATACAGAAAACTGGAAATTCCTAGCTGGGTGATTGTATGAACTCCAATTTAAAAACCAATTAAGATATCGAGAAGCGGTTTTGAATGAACAGCTTCAGAAGTTCCAATATTTTTTTCCCGTTGTTGTCAAGCTAGTATTTTTTCCCTAGACTTCAGAAAAAAGCTTGCGTTTCTTTGAGATCAATATTTTGGACACTTTAAATGAAACCCTGTATGTTTTTGCACCACCGTCGGATAGGCTGAAGCTTCTACTTTTTAAAAAGCGTTTTCCAGGAGTCTAGGGAAAAAAATTAAATTGGCAACAGCTTAAAAAAAATTTTAATTCCCGACTCAGTTTTGTTTCTTCTCGATATCTTAATCGGTTTCCAAGTTATGGACTTGTCAAATGTGTCGGAATTCAAATGATCACCCAGTATTTCGCCTAAACTTGACTTAATCAAAACCGCAACCTCTACTACTTCACTTATTACAGCAACACCTCCATTTCCGTTTACAGCTAGCATTTCAACTCAAGTTTCCATAAATGCACCACTTCATCCTACGGCTTGAGCCGTCTTAAAAAATAATCTGGTTGTGTGTTTTATTCGCAACTCTAAGCGTTGCCAACCTCAATCTTGGCTCAATATCCTAGCAGTACGTACTGTTATACTTAAGTTTACCGGTAAAATTCTTTCTCGACTCAATCTGATGTGAAATCCGCCAAGAGGCTATAAAAGAGACGAGAGCTTATTTTCCTTTCACCACGTCAAATTTAGTAGTTGAGGTGCGCATGCGTCCAAGCAGCATTTACCTTCTATTCGATGTGACTGAATGTGAGCTGATTGGCGCAGTTGGTAGGATACTCAGCTTACAACTCAGAGGTAGTAGGTTCGAAACCCGGTTAGGACCTGGGATTTTTCGTTTTTTTTTAGTTTTGTATTCCTTATTTTCTGATATTTTTATACATAGTTACAGTTTGATCAACCGGGTTTGGGCCTGGGTTTTTTTTAGTTTTCTATTTCTTATTTTCTGATATTTACATATTTACTTCAATATTGTTATGTTACCACTAAATTTGGCAACGTTTGGTGTGAATAAATTCGGGGGGTGAATTCTGTTCTTTCCAATATATTATGTTGCGTTTAGTTTTCTCTCGTTACTTATTTGATTTATAAGCACATGGAAATATTTTTTTGAGAAAGGGGAAGGGAAAATTATTGAGATTTATCGCTTCTCGGCCAACTGACACAGATCAAAGTGTAACTATGTATAAAAATATCAGAAAATAAGAAATAGAAATAGGAATGTGAGCTCGGTATGCTACCTACTGGGCTAATCTCCTCACATTCAGTAACATCGAAGAGAAGGTTAACGACTGGATGGTCGCATGCGTAATCGCAAAAACCACATGTAGTTACTAAGTACTAAATTTGACAACGTTGGATCGACATAAAGGATGGTTCCTCAGCCTCTCGTAATAAAGAGTCAGACACACCACAGACACAGAAGGGGCACGATGTGTTCTGAAACCTAGTGTATGCATTGGAAAGGATTAAAAATAAAATATTCAGAATAAAATGATCAAAAATCAATACTATCCTAACCTTGAACCTTTATTTTTGTATTTCGTTAATCCTCCAGTGTTTAAAAAACTACCAGATCTAGGAATAGTCACTTTCGTCAAAATATCACCGGAGTTTTCAGCTTTTCTTATGGCATCTTCATTTTTTCTTACAACCTTCTTCAAACACTTGGTGCCTCCATCATGCATCACTTGTTTTATTTCTGCATGCAGCTGTTTTTGTTCTCTACTCATATTATTCAATTTATCTGAAAAAAAAAGACAATTTCCATACGTTCTTCATTATTTTCCCCTCTCTAACTTACCAGTTAACTTTTTTGGCTTAATTTCTTTAAACTCTTCTTTACTAGAGTCACTTGTCGATAGACTTTTACTATTAGACCGCGATTCATTACTGTTTATACTAATATCTAGTTTAATTGGTTCTTCGTAAGGTACAATAGCGTCTAAATCTTCTTTTTTAGGTTCAGGAACTGTCGGTGCTCGTCTAGTTTTCGTACTTTTCTTGGGAAGTCGATGAGAAGAATTTAGTAAAGGCTTCGTATCAGGTATCTAAAATATCTAATTTAAGCATCGACATCTTCAAAATCTTCAGTATACTTACACTTATAATATCATTTTCGCTTGTAACAGACGAAGCAGTGCTTCGCTTTTTCCGTGGAGGTCTGACAGGAATCGAATTTCCAGTCTTATCCTTATTTAAACTAGATGCTATCGACATACAGGTAGTTACACCGTTCCTATTTCTTGGCCTTTTTTCCTTTGCTTTCATGTGCGCTACCAAAGATTTGTACAATGTTGCTGCTATCACTATGGCATCTTCTGAAGTTTGACAGACAAACCTTCAAAACAAATTAATATAATTAACATCTATTATATACAGACTGGTCCAAAGCAGACGTGAGCGTAGGAGGCACAATGGGAATTGGAGTAAAAGTAAAAACCCAGAGCAAATTGAACTGAGCCATTACTTCAGCTGAGCCATACAAAGCTGAAACATATAGTATAATCCTAGTGCAGAGGAAAATACATCTATCTCCATGACTTGGCAAAATCTTCATAGCATCACTGGATTCATTTTAACTGCTTAGAAAAGAGCCCGAATCACCTTTATTCTCAAGTCTTTCAAGTAAATAACTCCGTCTAATGATTGAACTTATTGATAGACCTGTTGAGGAAAACTGCAACAATCTTACACCAGAGCAAAGACAACTAGTCCCTTTTTATAAACGGCATAATTAAGAGCGGCAACTGTGAGACGCTGGACCACAGGAGGCAGAAACTTCATGGTAGACCCCAAATGACTCCAGAAGACTTCTACAACCCACCAGCAAAGAATCTGTATGAGCTAATACAGCTGAATAGCCTGTAGTTAGAATACTAGGAGTATCCACAATAAGCCCAGCAGGCTGAGGTGGTGCCGGCGAAGGGACGGCCCTCAAAAAGAAAAAAAAAAGAGCGCAGAGACCTAAAGCTCCAGGTGCCAAGAACTCGAAGTCTCTGACTGATAGTACCATCCTAACCAATATATGGAGATCCACCATTGTCCTAAAGAATCTATCCACCACCTACACTAACAGCAAGGCTGCTCTAAAGGCACTTGGTAGCCTGAGTGGTAAAAGTGCAACTAAAAGATGGATGCTCCAAACATCAATCCCATTCATTGCACCGGAATTCTTCTTCGGTGTGGTGAAGTTGCTACAATAAAGTGGCTGTCACAGAAATTACTAGAATGGTAGAAATCTTATCATGATAGAGACACACGAAGAAGAAATTAACGGTGAACCTAATAAGTGAAGATAGGAAGTCATAGTAGGTAAGCTATGCAGTTATGACTGACTGATTGATGAAAGATTCTGTCTCGGGGCTAGTTTAGAGGATCTGAAAAGGTAGCAGTGGAATGGGACCATTATCCACCTCATCAAATATTATAATATTATAATACTTAACTGGTGGTTTGTGATAAATCCTTACCCGTGACATTCCAACTGTTTCTGCACCCCTACTTTTCTCATAACGACCGCAAACAAAGGAGAATGTGCTTCGGCTGTGATATATTTTTTCTCGTTTTCTGTAAGTTTTCGGAACAAAGATCTTTTATCCATGTTATCGGGGTCGGTGATTAAAGGTAGGAAAGCGTATATAGGTTGAGGTCGATCTTCATGTATGACGAATTTCACGGCGCTCCAAACAGCTATTGTTGGAAATGAATTATGTTGTTCTAAATCTCCTGAAATATAGAAAATGAGATTTATAGTTGTTGGGAGAAAAATGTTCTTACCTTTTTCTCCTTGATATTGTACTCTTAAGCCGCTGCTGGATATCTCCAGTCTTCCTGTGAGTCCTTTTTTCGTTTTGATAATTTTTTTATAAGTAAAATATAAATCTCTTAACGGGATTTGTAGTCCGGACAAACTGGTTACTTTATCATGAAGTGGAACTGAACCTAAGTAGTCAACAGAAAAACTATGCACTCCAAATTCATCTATATGGATTCCGTTATCTTTGGCTACATCGTGAAACATTTTTTCTATTTTAACCTGGACGCTGTTTTTGGTACCGCTGGAATCTGATTCGAACATCGAGTCTATTTTTTGTTTGTAAATGGAATAAACACTGCCCGTCTCATCGTTATTTTGGCCGTTCACATCTACCAATCTAAAACCTAAAACATAATTTAAACAGTAGAATTTCCCAATTAGTCCAGTAAATCAAGGTGCAAAGCTCCTGAAAAGTCCCTGAAGACTTCACTTTGGGCTCAATTTGAAGGTCGTGGCAGGTGTTTTTAAACGAGAAAAAACTTAACGCGATTGAGTTTACGGAAGGGGGGAAATGGTCCCCTAAACCCTGGAAAACGGGTTAATAAAAAATGAAGATCGTCTTATTATCTACAGAAATGGTCCCTATCATTTTTTTCGAAAATTTGATAGTTATCAAGATAATGAGACCTAAAAGTCTCCTCATTTCAGCTGATGCTCTGCCTGTAGGAATTCTGCTGTCTATGCAGGGGGCGGACGAATTGTTCCATAACTCGGCAAAAAATTGACATTTCCCGATGATTCAAAGTTCATCGCAATGGGAAGACTCGTAGCTATCATTCCACGTGACTTGCAGCTTGTCAGTACTTGACAAGAATATTTTAAAAAGATTTAGAGACTATTCCATTAATTTGTTCATATTTTTTTAAATAGTCTTCTATCCTAATTTTTTTCAATAATGGAACCTTAAAGTGGTTTTGAATGATCTCAGAGATTCTTTTAAATATCTTTGATTAGAAATTTATTTGTTTTTTTACATCCTTTAACCGTTTTCGGAGTTTTGTACAACAGTAGAACAAGCGCGATTTAAAAATGTATCATCCTATATACAGTGCTTTTCAGATTAAAGTATCCACCTTTAATAACTTTTGTAATACTGGTATTTAGAAAAA
>CAJUYH010000071.1:84004-99800 GCA_910591685.1 Galerucella tenella
TTTTTCTAAATACCAGTATTACAAAAGTTATTAAAGGTGGATACTTTTATCTGAAAAGCACTGTATTGCTTTTCAATACACATAATTTTAAAGCTTAGAGTGTCTAGTTTCCAATTGAAGAGTGGAAGTAACAAAGGGGGTAAGTGCCAAAAATTTTCATTTTGCGTTAGACCCATAGAACGGTGTTATATGCCACTGTTTATGTCCTCACAAAGATGATAGGTGCCAATTTTCATAAAACACTTTTTATATTCATTCAAAGATGGAGCCATCGTTAAGTACGTGATCTATTTCCTAACAAAGGAGACAAGTGCCATTCGCCTTTCTGCTGTCACAATAATTCTCGCTTTAGTGTTATTATTGTTGTTTGGGAGTAAAAGAATTGGCTCAAAATGGTGCTGGAAGTAGCAAATAAGTAAATTAGACGCTTTCTTAGTATTTTCGTATGTTATATTGTATTGGCACTTATCACATTTCTATTTGTCACTATTTGTTCAAAATGTTCTTATATAACTGTTTTTTTTGTTATGAATCATTTATTTGTTGTTTTATTATAATTTTCTTAATTATCTCAAAATATAAATTTTGGCACTTGTCACCTTTGTTACTTCCACTCTTCAATTGAACTTTTTGATTTTTAATAAAATCCAATCATTTTCCAGAAATCAGGGTAATTGATCACACCGGCGAACACTGGACTTATTTTTTAAATAAATAAATAAACAAATCAATTTTTTATCAAAACGCAAGAAAGATATTGAAAAAAATGTATGGGATCATTCAAGACATCCTAAGGTTCCATTATACCAAAAAATTTGGATAAAAGACTATTTTTAAAGAAAATATGAACAAATTAATGAAATAGTTTCAAAATCTTGTGGAAAAAAACTTTGACCGCTTTTTAAAATATATTTGTCAAGTACGATTGTGATGAACTTTGAATCAATAGGTCTGTTCCAACCGCTATCAGAAACGATCAGAAAATAACTAGTCATAGCAAACAACGAGTTTACTTTCGTGTAATTCTTATCTCTGATTGCAATGGTCGACTATTCTCTGACAGTTTCTAACTGTTTGTGATTGCAGTTGGAACAGACCTTAGTAAAATTTCAATTTTCTGCCGAGTTATGGAACAATTCGTCCGCTCGCTTACACAGCAGAATTTCTACAGGCAGAGCATCAGCAGCTGAAATGAAGAGACTTTTAGGTCTCATTATCTCGATAACTATCGAATTTTCGAAAAAAATGACTAGAACCACTTTTGTAGATAATAAGACGATCCTAATTTTTTATTTAAAGAAAAATTGTCTAATTCACATATTTAGCCAGATATTAGCGAGAAACCCGTTTTCCAGGGTTAAGGGGGCCATTTGCCCCCCTTCCGTAAACTATATCGCGTTAAGTTTTTTCACGTTTAAAAACACCTGCCGTCACCTACAAATTGAGCCCAAAATGAAGTCTTCAGCGACTTTTCAGGAGCTTTCGATTATTTCAGGTGTTCAGTTTCTGGACTAAATATCACTTTAACTCTACCTTCTGAAGTTTGACTTGCTTTACTTCTAATACTTTCTCGGCTATTTCCTTGGGATTCATTTTGATTTTTCGGTGGTGGATTTGGAGGAGGTTTAATGCCGAAAGATGCAGCTGGAGGTCCAGGTGGTAGTGCTGGCGGTCTTGGTATCATGGCGTTGTCCATGTTACACATGACCTCCTTTGGCAAATTGGGAGTCATTTGTAGGGCATACTTTTTGAATAAACTTCTTTAAGCCATTTGAATATGGTTGAAGAAGTAGTTAACTGTAACAAAAAGGTTTTGTCCCATTTTACTTTCACAATCAGGCCTACTAAAAGGTAGGTAGGGGTTGTGTAGTTTACAATACCACATTCCTATAAAGTTAACAACATTCAACTAAGCCACTTTCCAGGTGGAAAGTTTCTACCAAAATTACGTGGAGCACTTTGAATTTCTGCTAGAACTGCTCTCGAGTGGAATTAATTAGTTCCCAACTAATTTTGAGTGAATTATATTGAATTTGTAATACTGAAATATCATTAAACTTGATTAATTTTCATTTGTTTGTAAACCTCGTCGGGTCGTGGTTCTTTCCACAAATCAACTTGAAAATTCAGGTTTTATAAAGCATTTGTGACATCTTGGTGTCGCCGAACTAAGTCCAGATAATTTTAGAAAAATAGCGAATGATTACTACTATTACAAAGTTTTAAAAATATTTTCAAAATCATAACCGTTTACTTAGAAGAAACAACTACTTCTAGGGCTTTATGCCCCGGCAGAAATTGAATTACACAAGTTAATGGTATGATCTACAAGATTTAACTAACCATACTATTTGGCAATTCAAAGGGAAAATATAACTTGTAGAGTGGCTTCTGCGAAGATACGACAATTTTACAGGAAGAGTATGTATTGATTGTGATTCCAGCATCCTCTACATCTATATCTAGCAAATATCTCTCTTTGTACGGTAACTGTACAAATTCCACAGGTCGCTGATGGGTTCAACACCAGATAGCAGCAGATAACAGATACCTTAGTTTTCAATGCATCTAAAAGAAAGTAAGTGAATTTGAGGTTAAAGGTTAGCACCGACCGGAGAAGTACAATTTTTAGATCCTTGGTGGGATCAGGAAATCGCTGAAATAAAAGTGGCGACATATATAGAAGGATCCACACCAATTAGAAGACGAGTGGTTTGGGAGGTAGTCAAATTTGTACTAGATACTTTGAAGATCTTCGGTACTGCTATGGAAATTGGAATTGAAAAGTACAAACTTGATATGCGAAGGGGACATAGAACTACGCTGCTTGAGTCTCTACAGCGGTGTGATATAGAAAATGTATGTTAAAGATGAAATGGAGAGAAAGGAAATTATAAAGCTGGTTAGGCAACGTGAAGTAATTAACATGATTGATTTCATATGTATGTATGTGTGATTTTTGGGGTGACATTCACTGAGACCTAAAAGGTCTATTGTGCCCCCTTACTTCTACTCAGTTTCTGAGGAGAGTCTCAGAAACTAGTAGTTCCTTTAGTCCTATTTCCCGGAGGAATTTTAGGATGTCTGCAGGCTTCAACTTAGGCAAATGTTCCTCTTCTATCCAGTAATCTCCCAGGTGCTGTGCTCTAGGATTCTGGAGTGCTGTGCATTTTCATAATAGAAGTATGGATTTATTTTAACCGTTTTATGTATTTATTTATAAATAAGTGAAATTTAGGAAGTCAATGATGAAGAAAAATATAAGTGGGAAGAGTTCAGGGGAAGGGAGTAGCAATGCTGGCACATTCAAGGCAGAGAAGGCTGGCTAATGGGACTCACATTGGCTGGACTATCCAGTCGCGTCTTTATAAATATTCCCCACTTCAAAAAAATGGTTAGGATAGGCTGGGATTGTTATAGCTGATAGATTTTTGGAAAAAGGATTAGTTTAGGTTAGGTGTGTGGTGAGTGGGTCTAAAAGGCTCTCCACTGCGACTCGCAAGAGTCTATTGTGGCTCATACATACTCAGATTTCACCAAACAAATTCAGCTTCTTAACAAAGCCAATTAGTTTATTTGGTTAAAGATATTTCAGTTCCGAGGGCGAGAGAGACCCTGCCTGTGCCTGACAGGCACAAATTATATGCTCTGCTGTTTCATCATCTTCCAGACAAATACGGCAAGTCGAATCTTCCGAAAGTCCAAGTTTTAGCATAAGATGATTCAGATGAGGCATAGGTCATACCTGCTATAGTCTAACATTTGTTTGGAGACATTCTCTGAAGGATGTATAGAAGCCTTTGAATGAACCAATCCTGGTAAATTATGCCAGAAGTCTAAAGCTCTTCTTGCTGTCTATGTATTTAGTGTTTGTTAGGCAAAATTACTTGCGATACCAATTGTAGGTTCCGGTCCGATAGAAACACTTGCGGCGCCCTCCCTTGCAAGAGAGTCTGCCTTCTCATTTCCTTTGAAAAAAGGGACACTAGTTAGTATGCACCTATATAGTTGTCTCTTTTTGTGATGTTTTCTCTTCATTACTTAATAATAGACGGTCAGTTTTAACTTTCAATGTACTTCGTGATGTTATTCATTTGCACTTTATGTAATTTTAAATTTCCATTAGCCTAATTTCCATATTTTGTGTAAAATTTGTTTATATTATAGTGTATAATTCATCATATCAGGTACGGATTTAATCATGACTAAATGAAATAATGAAAGTTGCATACAAAAGAAATTTATAGCGGGTTTCTCTGTAATTTATTTGATTTAGAAGCGTTAGTCACGACAAAAACTAATAAGTCGAGTATTTTTATTAAAAACGCAAGATTGAAAATTCAATTTCCTCAATTTTAATTATTTTTATACGTAATAGATGTTGAAAAGGAAGTTTTTGTGTTCTGTATATTGTTGGAATTTTTAATATGTAGCCCATGCCATTCTGAACAAAAGTTATCATTGTGCCAATTCTCTGAATGCCGGTGTTTGGATTCTACAGGGAGTAGAAGTTTGATATTTTGACGATTTTTTAAAAAATAAAAAATATATTAACTGCAAATTCAATGATTGTAATAGGAGATTTTTCCAGATGTAAGAATAAACAAATACTAATAAATATAATAAGAATAATTAAAGTATTGCATCATTTATATAAGTATTCATGAACTCTCATTTCAGATATTTTGTCACTTATAACCAAACGAGAGCTTTTTTTTGTCAAAGTAAACTTGACATGTATGAATAAGAATTTTGTTGCCTGGCAATTTAACGAAAAAAACTTCCTCCGTAGGACGAGTAATTTTTGGAACTTTAGTTCTTTTCGTCAGGTTAGGTTTGAGCGACTTGGGGTCGCGACGCAAAAGATCTGACCGTTACGTTATGTTACGTTGCTTCGTTATGTGCCTTGCTTGCGTGCGTGTGCTCTCTCCTGAGTCTCTCTCTCGTTTACGAAGCAGCGAATTCATATGCTTCGGCCGGGAATCGAACCCGGGCCGCCCGCGTGGAAGGCGAGCATTCTACCACTGAACCACCGATGCTATATTAAAATTCTATGCAAAGCTGGTATTCGGCTAGTGATCTACTTGAATTTGTTCGGATAAATTTTTACGATTATTTCCATTATTTTTTTTGCGCGATTGATCTTTTTTGTTTATTCACAGCATCGGTTGTCAGGACGGTAGGTTGTGTTTACTGGTTTCTAAGTTTAACACGTCGGTAAGTGTTGTTTTTTTTATTCTGTTATTTAACGTCGGTCTATTCCTGCGACTGAGGATAATCACCGACGCCGGGAGCAGTCTACCCTTAACCGGAAATTTTGGCGAACCTACTAGTGTTCCAACCAGTGGTAGCGTTCTTTAACGAGCACAACTTCCATGGACTCGGGACCTCGGTTTTACGTCTCCTCCGAAAGACGGCATATCTACATTATACCTCGTGCTCATTGGTATAATGCCTGCGAGCTGTGATATGCTAGTCCGCTGCAGGCTGTACGGGCCCTATACGATGGTTTTCCCTGGCTTGGTAACCCATCCAAGTACTAACCATGTCCGACCTTGCTTGACTGTAATAATCGCATCAAGCGCGTTCCACTACAGTGCTGGGTCGTCGCTCGGTAAGTGATTTACTTACCGTTCAGACGTCGAAAAGTAATAAATGGCATAAAAACAATTTTGCCAAATTGCTCTATTTCAAGCGTGTTTTAAAGACCTTTCAAAAAAAATATTTCTTCTTGCTCTGCAAACCATACCTCCACAGCTCTTATTACCTCCTCGTTGAAAGAAAATGTACGACTCTTTAAACTTTTTCCAGTTGAGGAAAGAGATAATAGTCGGACGGAGCCAAATCTGGTGAATAAGGGGGGTGTTCTAGTAATTCAAACCCTAAATCACGAATTCATTGCATGGCAACAGGGGCGTTGTACTGCAAAAACAAAACACCTTTGGATAGCAGTAAATAGGCTATGGGGATTCGGCCTCATGGTGGAGGCGCTAACATGGGAAACTCCATAAGGAAATCGTCGAAAAAGCTAAGGTCCAAATTAGTGAAATTGACTCTAAAAGTGATAACGCGACATTTGACGTGACAACGTGACGTTTGTCGTGATAACGTCACGTTGTCACGACAAATATCATGTTGTCACGTCAAACGTCACGCTATCACGTCAAATGTCACGTTGTCACGTCAAACGTCACGTTATCACGTCAAATGTCACCTTGTCACGTCAAACGTCACGTTATCACGACAAACGTCACGTTGTCACGTCAAATGTCGCGTTATCACTTTTAGAGTCAATTTCGCTAATTTGGACCTTAGCTTTTTCGACGATTTCCTTATGGAGTTTCCCATGTTAGCGCCTCCACCATGAGGCCGAATCCCCATAGCCTATTTACTGATAGCTTTCCGCGTCTTTTCTCTTCAATTTTTCCCGTAGAGTGGTCAGTAATCTTGAACAGGGAATCGAGCGGGAGTGTCCTGACATGGGATATATATATATGTATACAGCGACCATGTAAAGAGGACTATCTTCTAGCAAAATAAATAGTCACATACGAGCGGAGTACTTGGGCGATACGGTCATTCAGACCATACAAGTCTCCGGGGAAAGACCAAATCTTCCCGGCTTTGCTTCAACAAGGCTGGGAGGCCGTTGGCACAATTCTGGTGCCTGTTTGGCACGCAGGTATGTCCCTGAACATTGGAGGCAGGTGAGAGTCGTCTTCATACCCAAGCCGGGTCGTACCACATATACGGTGGCTAAATCCTTTAGACCCATTAGCCTAACATCCTTTGTGCTGAAAACACTGGAGAGGGTGGATGATCGGTACATAATGGAAAAGGTTAGGCTTAGGAATCCTTTGCACAACAACCAACATGCTTTTAGGTGTGGCAAGTCAACTGAAAGTGCCTTTACACCAACTGGTAACCCAGGTGGAGAAGGCGCTGGAAAATGGCATGATCGCCCTGGGAGCTTTCTTGGATATACAAGGGGCGTTTGACAGCTCCCCTGTAGGATCCATGTGTAGGGCTGCGGCAAATCATGGAATAGAGCCAATGATCACTCACTGGCTTGGGGCCATGTTGTGCAACCGTACAGTAGAGGCCACTAGGAAAGACCATGTGGCAAAAGTAATCGTCGCTAGAGGATGTCCGCAAGGGGGTGTTCTCTCGCACACATTGTGGAACCTAGTCGTTGACGAGCTAATAACCCTTTTAAACGGTAAGGGCTTTCTAACGATTGGGTATGCTGATGACATCGCTGTCCTTGTTGTTGGAAGGCACATTACCGTTCTCAGGGACCTCATGCAAAGGGCTCTGAATAGGGTACATGGGTGGTGTAACGAACACGGACTTGCAGTTAATCCTGCCAAGGCTGAGATAGTTGCTTTCACCAAAAAGAGAGGTATAAGACCTGAGGGTCTAAATCTTGATGGAGTACCACTGCCGGTGGTTGAACAGGTGAAGTATCTAGGAGTGATCCTTGATAAATCACTGACATGGAAGGCTCATCTTGATAGTCGCCTAAGCAAGGTGGTATTGGGCCTGTAGGAGAGCCATTGGTCCGAGGTGGGGACTGGCCCCCAAAACGATCAAATGGTTCTATAGAGTGATTATGCTGCCTATGCTCACATATGCGGCTCTGGGCTGGTGGCCGAGGGTAACCTTGGTCACGGCTAGATCGCAACTGGCACGCCTTCCAAGGGTGGTCAGTTTGGTGGCAACTGACTGCATGAGAACTACACCAACTGTTGCGATGGAAGTGATCCTTGGTCTTCGGCCTTTCCACCATGTGATCGAGGCTGAGGTAGGGAGGGCTTTCCTGCGCTTGAAACGGCTGGGAAGAGGGGAAGAGTACATGCACGTCAATAAGCTCCGGCTCCTAGAAGATATTCCAGTTCTGGCTCGAGCGGCTGATGAATGCCTGCGATCCTGGGCCTAACAAAACAAAAAATACGCAAGGAGACGAAGAAGTGGCTGAGGAATCAGCACCTCGCTCATTGGAATGCTCTGCAGGGTCCTAGACAATCCAAACTTCTACTGAAGGGATGGACTGGTGGAGACGCCAGGGCAGCTACTGAACTACCAAGGAGTAGGCTAAGGAAGATAGCAGGACTCCTAAAAGGGCACTGCTGTATGAGGAAACACCTCCACAGCTTAGGAGTAGAGGAAAGTTCCCTATGTAGGGGTTGCGGCATGACTGACGAAACGGCAGTCCATGTTCTCTTAGAGTGTCCACACTGGGCTGTACTACGCAGGCGAATCTTCGGAGTCCCTGTTATGGCCTCTGGAGACACAAGCAGACATCCATTGAAAAAGGTTGTGGCCTTTATTGAAGGGCTCGGCTTCATGGATGTCTAGGTAGCAGGAATGGCACAATGGGCCCGCCAGTGGCCTCAGTGCCGGAACCTTGGCTTGAGTTGTCCAGGACAAGGCTCGCCTGCACATTTAGTAGTAGTAGTAGTAATCTCGAACAGTAATTTCCGGTTACTGTTCTACCCTTATCCAAAAAAATCAATCATGATTACTCCATGGCAATCCCAAAAAACTGAAGCAAGGACTTTTTCAGCAGATTTTTGGACACGAAACTTCTTAGGTCTTGGAGAAGACGAAGGAAATTGATCACCAAGGGTATTAAGTATATCTTCGTAAATCTGCTTACCCCTTAACCCTTTTAAATACAGATACTTGATGATGGCTCGATACTCCAATTTTTCGATTCTTACAGTTTCGGTAGACATCTTTTTTTTTAATTTATTGCGTAACACTGGTTTACTTTTTTGACGTCCAACTTCACACTGACACTTCTAAAGAGTTATTGTTCCTTGCTATGGTAACGCAATATTTTGTTTATGCATGGAACTGGTCTAGGCTAACTAGATATCAATAAATCCTCGTATATTAGCTACATAGTTTCAAAAAATCAGGTAAATATATTGATGGAAGCTCATTATACAAAAGGATACATTTTTCCGAAATTGAAAATATATTTTCGATCGCCCTATATTTAAAGCAGGATGGTTGGTTCGAACAAAAAATATGATCGCCCTTTCATGTACTGTAGGCACCATCAACTGCATGAGGATATGCAGAAAAACGATAATTTTGCGAAAAAATTGAAAATGAAATTCAGGATTTTTTGAAACATCGTCAAAATATCAAACTTTGACCCCCTGTAGAATCCAAACGCCGGCCTTTTTCCATAATATAAGTGCGAGGTCCTTAATAAAAAAAATAAAAAATTGTCCTAATCTCAAATGAACACTATCATTTTCCCTCAATCTGTATTTTGTTTATTTTGAGGTTAAAAATGAAAAATGATTCCCGGAATCCCATATGGTACAGTCTACGCAAATTTTTCCAGTGTACCGATCTGACGACTACATACACACATTTTTCATATAAAATTTTAAAAATATCTCAACCTATATTCCTTAAAAACATTTCTTTTATCGATAAATACTCCTTAATTGATACCGTTTACAGAAAAAACGATCAAAGTTGATTCAACGTACTGAACTGATTCCGTAAGAAATTACATACTAAAATTTTATTATTGTAACTATCGAAGGCATATACGTTTACCATTAAGTGGTGTAAGCGAGTGGATTTTATTTATAAGGTTGTTAAAATAACGGCAAAGGCCAAGCGCAGATAAGCTAAAGAATTTCTTATTACAATCATCATTGCCTCACTGATTATCTTAAGAAATTCCTTTGTGGGGCGTTGTTTGATATTAAAACCGAGTAGGATATAGAAATCTACTTATTTATTTTTAACCCTAAGCGGAAATTCACGCCTTAGCAGAACGTGCCCAGTTGAATATTGATAAACGATGTAGAGTGCAAGAGGTTATTATCATGTCGGATAGTCAAGCAAACATTAAATTTCTTTTAAAATCAGTTCCAAAATTTTATGGGAATTCCTATTCATCAGTGAATATCACATCCTAGAGCACAAACCCATATCTGCTTCCAGCTGTCATGTCAGTGCTCCACGAACTTAAAGTTGGGTACAGACCGAAATAAAGAATTCGCGAGCTGTTTGAGAACAGCTCCCGAATTGAACCCGAGCAGCTCCCAAACACATCGTCCACACAAGAAGAGTTTCACTTCTGTGTTCAGTTCGGTCCAGTTAGTTGAAAAGTTCGAACTAGAACTGCACTTATGATACCGAACAGTCAACGTCCACACACATACTGAGCCGAGCTGCTCTACAACTGTTCGCGAACAGGCTATACACCAAGCTCGAAAAAGATCGCAAACTATTCGAGAACAGCTCGAGAACAGCTCGAGAACTTGGTCTGTACCTACCCAGATTTAGTTCAAGAGCTATGTTCTCAAACCAGTGGAAGCGACGATACATGGGTAGTGGGCATATTATATAGGCGTGTTTGTAAAGTGGTTGGAGAGCACGGTCAAACACCCAAATCACAGTCCGTTCAGATGGGATACCTTTTCGACGATTTGATCGAAACTGGTTTAGTGGTGCAGGCGAGCCTTGTCCTGGACAACTCAAGCCAAGGTTCCGGCACTGAGGCCACTGGCGGGCCCATTGTGCCATTCCTGCTACCTAGACATCCATGAAGCCGAGCCCTTCAATAAAGGCCACAACCTTTTTCAATGGATGTCTGCTTGTGTCTCCAGGGGCCATAACAGGGACTCCGAAGATTCGCCTGCGTAGTACAGCCCAGTGTGTGGACACTCTAAGAGAACATGGACTGACGTTTCGTCAGTCATGCCGCAACCCCTTCATAGGGAACTTTCCTCTACTCCTAAGTTGTGGAGGTGTTTCCTCATACAGCAGTGCCCTGTTAGGAGTCCTGCTATCTTCCTTAGCCTACTCCTTGGTAGTTCAGTAGCTGCCCTGGCGTGTCCATCAGTCCATCCCTTCAGTAGAAGTTTGGATTGTCTAGGACCCTGCAGAGCATTCCAATGAACGAGGTGCTGATTCCTCAGCCACTTCTTCGTCTCCTTCCGTATTTTTTGTTTTGTAAGGCTCAGGGTCGGGCCTGGGCCGCAGAAAGGAGCTGCCGCCCCTCGCCATCTCGTTGCCTTCAAAACCAGAGTGGGCTGGAATCCATTCTAGCCGCAGCTGGAATCCATTCTAGCCGCACCACGTTCCGCCTTGCAAGATTAGCAAGTCGTTCTCGACGTTCGTTAGCAAGTCCTGAGTTGCTGGTATACCCACTCAGTGCTTTAATTGCTGCCTGACTGTCGGTGTATAGGGTTATGCGTCGATCCACATAACCTCTGTCTAGGTTTATCTGCGCACATTCCAAGATATCATATATCTCCCATCACCCAATGGTACACAAACTTGTGTTCTTGGGTTCCTGGAGTAAATTCCAGCCCCTGCTCTATCACCGGAGCATGAGCCATCTGTGTACCAGACGGTCCCATTAGGCTGTGTATTCCTCTCTTTTTCCCAGGACTTTCTATCACTTTCACTACTAATATTTCCTTTCCTCTTAATATTAATCCATTTTGATGGTTTTAACTACAGAAATAATATTTAGTTCTGTTGTACTAGTAAGAGAAGTATATTTGATGTAAGCAAATAACTTTGGACGATATATTCAAAGCACTTTCCCCAAGGACAAAATTGACTAATTCATAAGGTTTAAAATGGTAGTGAGCATCATGGTTGCCGTTAGCTAACAGTAGTCATCTATCTAAGGAAGCATTTATTGGAATAGTCTTCAACCCGACCTATTAAATCAACTTTAAAAAGTACCATAAAAGTATATGTAGCTATATTTGAGTGTAGTTCAAGTAAACGGTGTAGCCAATTCCTGAGATGTATGAGATGGTACAGAGTCGGATTTAATGGAACTTAAACAAAATTGTAAAGATTCGATGTACATTGTACATTGGAAAGAAATATAACCAATATTATAAAAATATTTCACAAGTAATATCTGACTCTAGTATTTCATTATTAACCTAGATTCACTTTAATTATACGAGGTATGACAAAGTACTGATCAACATGAAGAAATTAAATATAGTGTGTTCCTAAATAAAATAACAAACAGACACGGACAGAGATCTTATTCACATGGCTTCGGACACAACGGAGAAAGAGATATAAAGGATAGAAAAAGAGACAAGAAGATCACTATGAAAGTATCTTACTTTGAGAGTGAGATGATAACTAGAAAAGAGGATTATAATGAAAAGGAGTGCCTCAAATGAAGTAAGGCCAACGCTGAAAGAGGGAGCAGTTGGAGAAAAACGAAGTTGGTCCAATGGAAATATCAGCTGCTCTAATCAGTGATTTCTACTTACTCCACAAATGGATAAACAACCAGGCGTTGCGCTGGTGGTATGAAACCACAGGACAAAGACACGCTAACTTATTCCTTAGAAGCCCTTCGGCCAAACTGACACACGACCTACTATGTCAAAGTCAAGAAACGATGAGGATGATGGTGGGAATGCTGACCGGACATTGTAGGCTGAGGAAATATATGCACACAATTGGAATAGCAGATGACAGCCTATGCAGGTTCTGCCATGAAGAAGACGAAACCGCGGAGCACATACTCTGTGAGTGCGAAGGCCTAGCAAGTAGAAGAAAAACCGAGGGCAGAGAGATACGCAGGCTATTAAGTCTAATAAAAAGAATAAAGCTCTAAATATGGGGGTCCTCAATAGATCTGCAAAGGTCGCAGTGGGATAGGACAAAGAGCCGCTCCAACTCTAATCTAATCTAATCTACTCTGAGAAGAAGTTACATAGATGTCCTCTGGAAATATCTTTACAAAAGGTTATCAACTGCACAATCGGTGAAATGTCCTACAAAAAAGAGAGAGAGAACCTCCTGTTTTTATAGGGTGTAAGATGATGATTGCTGACAATTTTTTGGGTTAAAACATAACCTTACTTTTCCTCACCATTTTTCAATTAATATTCTTTAATACAATTTCGCAACGATGAAAGTCAGTACCTGTACCTACGCCATTCTTGCAAACAGCTTGACATGCTTGTTTAACTACATAGTTGTTTATGATTCTTCGAAACATGGAGAAATGTGTATTGAAAACTCGATTAGATTTTTATAGTTGAATACGAAAACTGTCGACTACTTTTATTCTACTCACGTATACTTTTCATCCAATTATTATACAGTCGAGTGTAAGTTTTTATTTTACTTACAGCCAAAGAATACACTGACAAGAAGCGAAACTTGGAAGAAAACGAATCAGCGGAAGCCATTTTATAAATATTAGTCGTCATATGTCATACTATCACATTTGGGCCTCTGTCTTATGGTTTTTAATTCAGTTATCTTCAACCGATTGAGGTATACACGCTTATTTTGAATAACAATGCGCTCATTTACATATATTTTTTTATTTTACCATTAGGAAGAGCACATCATTTTGAGGCTCTGTGCAAAAAATTAGACGTCAGCGAGACTCATAAGTAGCCTGAAAAAATTAAACAGCGCTCCTCTTCAAAATTCAGGCGTGACGTCATCGCATATGAAATCTCTCGTTCAGAGAGCAGATACCGCGCCGATCTGTTTTCGGTTAGATGTAGCTAGTAACAGTATTTTGCTTGCTTATATCAGGCTTATTATTATACGTTATAGCAAACTCTAAACAGTGTTGTGTTTGTGAAATAAGAACGCTTAGAAATAATTTAAACTATTCGACACAATAGACCAGAACCAGAGTAAAAATATTGCGGCTCCAAAATGTAAAAGTACTACGATCAAAACATTTATTTTTATTAATAAGGATGAAAAAAAAACGGAAGCAGTGGCAGAAAAGAATAAAAAGACTCGAAGCACAGTATATGAACGAACCAGTATGTTATCTCGTGACGTCACACTGCCGAGCTCTCTGTGACCTACAACGTCGTTCGGATGACTATATCATCCGGCGGCCAGTGCTGTGCTGCGATCCAACCAAAGTGCAAGTGGTGAATTTGCGAATAAAATTATTCATTACAGCTTATATTTTTACGGCTTTTCGGTATTATTTCAATAGTTTATAAGCATTTTTTGCAATGGATACCATTAAAAAGAAGAAATCGGGTAGTGTGTGTAGTTCGTGGATGTAACAATAAATATTATAATTGTGATGGAAAATTTTACCGTTTTTCAAAGGATTCAGAAAGGTGAGAAACTGTTTGTATTTTCATACGAAATGTATAATACTTTATTATTTGATCTTCATATTACATTTATGAGCCTTAGTTCCATGCATTGATTTAATTTGTTGTTTTTGTTTCAGAGCTAAAGTTTGGCTCGAAGCATGCGATAGGCCTGACTTGATACCAAAAATAGAAACTCTATACAATAGTAGTCATCGTTTATGTGGTGCTGATTTTGAACCAGATATGATTATGCACCATCATCAAAGAATACTTCTTTTAAAAAAGGCTATTCCAATTCCATACATGCAGCGTATGTGAGACGTATTCACAAGCGTATCAGAATTTAGACGATTCGTCTTTATACAGTTACCTTAGAGCTTATGAAAATACGAATAAGTAAACTTTTGTAAACTTGAATATGCCGCATGAAAATTTTGTACAATACATCTCATTATTAGAAACATTATTCCAAATGATTTTTGAGAAAGTTGCTACGGAATATAATATTGTTGAATCACTTATAAATATTAATCAAACAACAGAGTTTGTACATCCTTGTTTTGATTTTCCAATATTATTACACATCAAAATTTGTCAATAAAAATAAACTACGTAGATAATATTGTACTTATAGCTTGTGGTGTTATTAATGTTCGAAATCATTTAATAAAATAATGGATCAGAACTTCACAAATTGAATTTTATTGAAAAAACAGGTAATCTTTCTTAGTAGATCATCAACAAAACTGGCGAATATTATATGTTTTATAAGAAATTATTTTATTTGATACAAAGTCCGGATCAGCTTTAACAAATATCGCTTTTTTCACCAGTGAAGAGCATGTGCATCTGAATCTGATGTAAACATTTGGAACTAATATTACATGCTTAATCAAAATAAGTTTTTCTTGTCCTTTTCAACATTGGTGATTTAATTTCCACTACACAATCATCATGAATAGCATCTGGAGAAGCTCCTATAATTGGGCAGTCTGCAGTTAAGAAAATTCTTAGAACTTTTTTTTATTTTTTTTGAAATTCGTACTTCAAGAATTTTATGTACGTTTTCTTCTAAATCTCAACCTTTTTTCATTGCTTTTGTTTGGAAAAATTTTGCCCCTAAAATGTTTTCTACAAGGATTCCGTCATAGGTGCCACACACTTAACAGCATCATAATACGACCATATCGCATGCTTGACAGGAAGTTTTAAAACTATTCTAGTCGGCTGTTTGATTGGGGTGTAGGGTCACACATTTATTTTTTAGCCAATATAAAGAGTCCATTTCATAGTATTCAGTATTGTTATATCCAAGCCTACTATTCGTAATTTATCTATTTTTGGCTTCTCCAAGGTGTTCTGAAAGACTATCATTGATCACCCCTTCATTTTTTTTCTTTCCAGAGACCATGGTAGTTATAAACTTTTTAATGGTACTAGCTGATGATAAAGATAAAACTGTCTCCGTAGTGGGCGGTTCCTCGCTCCTACGATGGAGCCACATGAGAAAAGCAATAACATGCTTAAATCCTCCCTCCGAAGCAGGACAATAATTTGCTGCCTTTTTGCCTGCTAATTAAATACATTATTCATTTATTCCTCTCTTCAAAGCTTTGAGTAACCTATATAGCGTTATCTCTGTAACTTTGTCCACCAGACCAGGAATAAAATAAAACATCTGGAATCACCCT